>PXIH01S0000772.1:22806-34746 GCA_003024985.2 Euperipatoides rowelli
TATATACTGTATATGTAAAGAAAAAAAGATTTGATTAGGACCAGGGACAACCTTGCTGGACGATAGTCTGTTGTTGTCCGGCATATTTGTTATTTGTCTGACCGGGAAAGGAATTTATGTTTATTCGAAAGGGCCAAACTAATTTAGATCATATTTGACAGGAAGCTTTTATGGGTCATAAGACGTATGAATGTTTGGGTAGAAGTAGGCCATTGGTCAGTGGATTGTTATTGAGTAGAATGTATTCTATAGTATATATAAATATAAATTAGGGTTTCTTAACCTTTTTGAGTTGCGACCCAGATTGGGATAATAGTTTTGGTTTAGCGACCCAAATAGAATGCCTGACATCCAACACATTCGGTGTCTATAAAATGACTCTTACAATGACATGAGCACCTAGAAACCGGAAGGCCTAAGTCCCATTTAGTCACATAATCAAGATGGATAGCAGCCTTAATTTTTTATATTTATAGTCCTAACCTTACCGTTACCCTAACTCCAACTATGTGTGAAATCCACTATACCCCCCAACACTATGATAATCTAGAGATGAAATAATAATATTTAATCGATTTCGATAATTTTGACACAACTTCCATCAGCTCTTTCTGTAATGACAAAAATATGTGCAGATATTAAAAACGCAGTAAAAATGTGACTTAGGCCTTCCAGTTTTTAGGTAGGCACTTACAATGACTGTTATTGGCAAACTTTTAAGAAATGTGGGAAATGCAACACAGCAAGTTTATGAGTCATACAAACAAAAAAAATTCATTAGTAAATACTGAAGTGTTATCTGACAGTATTGCCAGATAGTGATAGATAAATAACTTGTGGAGAGTTGCACAATAAGTTTTAGCGAATTCTGAATAATAAGAAACTCTTACATTTAACTCGCAGGGGCTCGAGAGGTTTTTTAAATTATTTTTGTTTTTGTAACCTGTGGCGTCTCACGGGGGGTGTGGCCCACACCAGGTGCATAGGTAAGGGTGTCACCCCCCCAAAAAAAAAAATTAAGGGGAGGGGTGCAAATAAACTCCTCTGCTCCTGCAAGAGTTGTCATTAGTTTATTTCATTAATTTTTTTCCCTATGGTACTGAATAGGTCATACAATAGAACCAGACATAGCATTAAAGTGAAATTTAAAGTTTAAAAATCATAACAGCCAAAAAAAAAAAAAAAAAGCAAATCAAATCCTGACACAGAAAGGAAACAAAACAGCTAGTCAAAAAAAAAAAACTTATCAAAATTTCTGCAACAGAAATATAAATAAGGTACCCCGGGTACTAAAACATCATGGTACACGAGGTCCAAGGGGGTAGGGTGACATTGACAACATTACAATGTGTTACAAACAGTGGCATCACTGGTGACACCAACCATAGTGATGCCACTGTTTGTAACACATTGTATGTTGTTTTTGTTGAAAATATCTCACAGCCCACAAAATATGCCAAGCAATCCAATTTTGGGTCACGACCCCATAGTTAAGATATATTACATTCAAACAAAAATATTACTTTTTAAAATCATGTTAACACATTCTGTTGTGAAAATAACTAAATTTTTATTCTTCAGCTTAAGATATTCAGTAGTCTAAAGAAACCCTATCTGCTGTGTCTCTATAAGCATGACCATTACTAGAGAATTTTATTGGGGTGGGTGGAGGGAGGGGGGGGGGGATTTGGGAAATTTTCTTACTCTGACTCCTCAAATTCCTATTCAGTTGGGTTTCTTTCCAAAAATGCCAACAGAAAATTTCCCAACTTTTGGACTTTCAGCTAAGGATTGTGGGAGGGGGAAGATCCACTTTCCCCTTAGTGACACCTCTGGCAGCATGCAAGATCATACTGGCATATTATAAGAGAAATGTCTAGAAACAGGGCTTAATAAGTAACATTGGCTGTGTTTTTAATATCTGTGCATGTACTGTGTTTTCTGTCATTATGGACAGGCTGAAGGAAGTTGTGTCAAATTTATAGAAATCAATCAAAAAAGGATTATTTCACCTCTAGATTATCACAGAGTTGGGGCATAGCGGGTTTAACAAGATCGCTGCGGCTGACTCAAATCCGAGTCAACGCGAACTTTCACAATATGCGGAACACTCGAATCCGAGTCCATTGTGTTACAAGCTTCAAAATGCAAATATGAATTGGGCAACAGTGTTAAACATATTTTTATCATTTAGGCACANAAAATAAAACGATTTTTGGGAAAAATAAAACGATTTTTCAATAAAATAACACCGATTTTCATGAAAAAATAACCTCCACAAATCAAGGTCCCTACTTATAGCATTCCTTAAAAATACAATAAATAATTAAAATTATTTATAATAACAGCATTCGATCAAGAAAACTTGAATAGCTCAAAAATTAACCTAGAATCTAGATAATGAAGAAAAGCCATGTTACAGGTAAACTTATTAATTATGAATTACAGATTTACAAGTATGAATAAAAAAAGAGCAGAAGCAGATCATAAACAATCTTCTCTTATAACGAACATTTTTTAAAACGTTGAAAACTAATGTTCAGCTTCAAATAAACTTCAATATGTTGGTTTTACTAAGAAAATACTGTAGTTGATGAAAAATGTTACAGTGCACTGTATGATTAACGTGACCATACGTCCTGTTTTGAACGGGACAGTGCCATTTTCAGGTAGCCTGTCCCGTTGTCCCCAAGCACAGCTTCGGGACGCAAAAANTGTTTGTTGGAATTTTTTTTTCTTTATATTTTAAAATTCCTGACAAAAAAGTAGAACGAAAAATGAAGTTTTTTTCTATCTGTTATAGATTTTGAAATATTTAACAATATATTATTTGGACTATAATGAATGTGAATTTTTGAAAAAAAAAAAAAAAACTGTTTGTTGGAAATCATTTCCGTTTATATATTATAATTCCTGTTAAAAACAATGTTTTGACATAATAATTTGCATAAATGTGTGACTCAGATCCGAGTCTTACCGCAGACAGTAATAAAAATATTAGCAATATGTGGCTGACTCAGATCTGAGACGCATTCTAAAAACTACACCACATTTCATAATAATTAATATGAAATATTTATATAAAGATATCATAATATCTAAATGCATTTTATAAGAAAAAATCTATTCCACATATAGCGGAGTATTTCAAATTTGCTTCCGCAGCGAACTGTTAATACGTAGGAGTTAGGGTTCAGGGTTACGGTAAGGTTAGGACTGCAAATAATAAAAAAACTGTCATTCATTTACTAAAATGTCACTTATCGGGCTCTGTTTCTAGACTTTAGACTCGCTTATTAAAAGTTACAGAAACACTGACCTAAATATATTGACATTTTTACCTTATCACAATATTTTTAATTCAGTACTTTAAAAAATTTTATTTTTAGGAAATACAATCTCTCTTTAATTGACTAAAAATGCCTGCAACGGTGTTATTTTATTCTGAAGATAGCCATCTCTAAAAATCTTATAGGAAAGTTGTGTTATTTTAGGATCTTTCATTGTCATAGCAATCTATTTCTTTGATTTATTGAATCAAAGATTTCCTTTTGTTACATTGCTTCTAAAATTACAATTTTTTTGACCTTGACAACATTTTATTTTGATTTTATACTTCATAATAATTAATAATGAACTTTGGTGATCTTAAATAAAGTACAATAGTATGTCATTTTCTTTATGTAACAAAATAGATGTTAAATTGTTATCCAAATCAAATATTTATCATCCTTTATTTAAATACTCCCACTATATCTTATCTAGAATTACTATTAATAAAATAATATCCTGCTTTGTTGTTATAATGTAATTAATCTATCAATATCCTTCTTTCACTTCCCCTATTGGTTCTTGTGAATCACTATTAATATATTATGCTTTGTAATTATAGTAATGTTCTATTTTAAATATGCACATTGTTTTGTTATTTGAAATTCTGTTTTCTTTCTTTTTTATAAATTTATAGCACATTTATATTGATAACATTAGCCAATAAAGCTAAACAATGTTTCCATTTGATCAACTCTTGATGTGATGTCAATGAAAACAAACCATTATTCATAATAATATTAAATTATGTTAGCTGTTCTTTTTATAGATATCTATTTTACATGATTAATATTGGAACAAATTTGAGATAAGTTTCAACAGACTCTCAAGTTAAGAGTTAATAGATCTTTTTGGAATGGTTTACCAGAAAGAGTTGTAGAATCTAAGTNAAAAAAAAAAAAAAAAAAGCTTAACAAAATATATGCTACAATCAAAATCAGAAGTCCCGTTTTGAGGAAAAAAATAAATGGTCACGTTATGTACGATCCATGGCAAGGATGTCAAGAGCCTGTATGGGCCCCAAAGCAAAAATGTTTACGGGTCCCTTTGTAGGTAAATTGATAAGCTTTTTTTTTTGGTTGTGTTCCCTAAGCAGGGCCTCTTGAGTCACTACAGACCCAGGGAATGTTGCCCCTACTGCCCACCCACTCTTGTTGGGCCTGACCCATGGCACCAACCTGAAAACTGAAAATTTTTTCATTGCCCAAGGAAACAAAAATAGATTAAAAATGCACTGGATTTCATGAAGGAATTTCCTTGGTTATCTTATAGTTGTACATTTGATGGCTGTTTTTGTAGATTGTGTGCATTTGGATGAGATGAAGGTCGTAGTCATGTGAAGCTGGGAAATGGAAACAAAAGAAATTTAAATTGAACTATTTATTTTATATTTTAAATGTCCAGTGATATGTTGTAATGTCATGTGATGTCTGTTTACAGGCTCTGTGCAACTAGATGAGAGCCATAGATGGTGGCCATCACTTGGTTGGTATAATGTATAGACCATTATACGGGAGTAGGTAGCCATTGTGGGGTCAGTAGAATTTCTGACCAAGACGTTTTAATTGTTAAATATATTGGCTAATAGAATATTTAAAAAAAAAAATATGTTATAAATTAATGAACTGGTGTTTGTTTGTTTTTATTTTTAATATATCAGTTTAACATTATTTGAAAGCATAGCCAAACTGGAAATTTTGCTAATTTAAATTTATTCAAGAAATTAATATTTATGGAATATTGGAAATATTAACAAAACACAACTTAATGAATAATTTTTTTTCACTCCGACAATCTCAAGCTAAAATACTACTGCAGGGAAAAAAAAAAGAATTCTTGAATCAGGCGGAACAAAAAAGTTCCCTTCCCTACCCCAGAAGCATATCCAAAGCTAATTCCCCCCCCCCCCCCCCCCCCTGCATGAACAAGTAACACTATTGAGCTACAATGTAACTGCTCACTCACCAACTGAAAAACACAGCCAAAGTTATAACAATTTTTTTAAAAAAGTTTATTTACAAATGTACATGAATCATAAGCTAACTTGTTTCGCAATCGACGCTTCTTCATCTATAACCATTTCCCAAGTTACATTGAATTGTTTGTCTCTTCACAAGCGCACATTTCCCACCTCCAACATTCCTGATCTTACGAGCCAGCGACCAGTGGTGCAATTTCCCTGCATATGGCTTTTAACGGACGTAATGCTCGTAGAAAAACATCACCTTTTAACTGGGTCCATAAACAATCGGAGATACGGTGCCCCTGGGATTAACCCTGTTTCCGGGACTATATATCAGAGCATGTAGCAGTCTTGTGTGCTACTGCACCTTGACTGTAGCAACAATTTTGTTTGAGAATTCCTCACCTCCTTTCCATCCCATTTTATCTTCTCTCTCATTTGTATAATGCTTATTTTATATTTGTCTATCAAAAATAATTTTTTTTTGAGCATTTTGTTCCCCTCTCCCGCTAAATTTCTCTCCTACTTCATTTATTACCTGAATGTTTGTATTTCATTTTAGTATTTAATATTTATATTTGCATGTGTTGACCTATTATAATTTAAGTACACGGACTTAGAGCTTCGGATTTAGTCGTTTTGTCATTGATACTGTTTTCATTTTGTCATTTTTTCCGTCATTGAGTCTTTTGTATTACGGTAATCGCTTAGAAATAGGGACAGACATTTGGTATCATTTATAAAATGATCTTATAGAATTTTCAAACTAAAAATTAGCATTTTCGTAGCATTAAAAAAAATGTGTCAAAAAATTGAACATATTTTCATAAATTTGAGTGAAAATTATCACCATTTATTTTAATACCCTTCTACCCCACCTTTCCTGCCCCCCTGCCCCCCTCCCCCCCTGCAAAAAAAAAACTAGATTTTTAAACATATGCTAATAAACCTAGTGTGAGATCTATGATGTAAAATAAAACAATATAATAAAATAAATTAAAGAAACCCNCCCCCCCCCCCTCATGCAAGTTTGTTGGAATATGTAGTTTAGAGAAGAATATATTAAAATTCGGATTTCTGGATTAAGTCATTAACATTCAGTGTCATTCGCTCAAATTGTGTTTTTTTTTTATTATAAGAACATCTAGGCCTATACATTATTTTTTTTTTAATTTTAAACTTAATAACTGGAGTAATAGTTGCTTTAAAGGAAACACACCGGTCTGAGAGAAAAGTATAAACTACTGTTTATAAGCAAGTCTTTCATATTTATCTAATGATTTACATCTAGGTATTTTGTTAAGTTAAAAATAACACGATTTTAAACATTTATTGCCTAAATGAAATTAAATTATATTGGAGGAGGGGGGGGGGGTAGAAAAAAGAAAATAGAAATGTTTATTATTTGCCACTGCAGACATCCTGTTTTAATTTTTTTTAATCTTTATTGAAATACACCACATTATTTTAAAATCAAGAAATTTTATTTTGACTATTATCACTTTGACGAGGAAGTATCACATTACTAATGTAATTACTTTCAAAGACAAATTTTTAGTTAAAAGAAAAAAAAAAAAACTCTCAATGTTTAAAAAAAAAAGGTTCAATAACTTCAATTTAGCTTTTTTATCACATTTAAACGACATAATTCAAATAAAAAATTCAAAGATTTAAAGAAATAAACATATACTTTCGCTAATGCTACAAAGAGAGTAAATGCACGTCCCTAATTACAAATAATTTACGGTACGGTAATTAACCCTTAGTTGGTGATGTGCCTAATATGAGCTTTTAAAACTGGTGACATTTGGTCTCATGGACCCAGGTCATTTTGTAGGGCCTATTTTTTTTCTCTTCAACAATATGGTTTTAATAATTATAGTTTAAGCAATAAAAAAACACAAAATTGTTTTTTTTTTTAAAAAAAACTTAAACCTATTGTAAGGAAGCTCATGTAATATGTGCTGCACAAAATAGGCAAATCGAGGATCATTACGTCACATAGAGTTGTGCAAATTGCCTGAAATTGTGGCAGTAAATGTCTTTCTACATTAGCAGCCCTTTTAATATGTGAATTTAAAATATAAAATCGTATGAGAAAACTAATGATTTATGTAGGGGCCTAGATAGTGAGTTTGGGTCTCTTGGACCCATCACATGCTGGTACTGACAAAATCGAAATGCTTAGTGACCGATTTGGTACTGGTGGCTTTGCACACAACATTTTAGGAAACTACTGTGAGAGCTGTCACCCAACACCTATAACACCCGTCTGGCAAACAAAAATTATAGCCCCGGGTCCCAGGGATCCGTACGTCACCAACTAAACGTTAGATTTAACAAGAAAAAAATCCTAGTTCTGTAGTTTTGATTTATTTTATAAAATTTGTGCCAAGTGTCACTTAATTTAAAATAACTTTATTAAAATCAACATTTTCTTGAAGATTATTAATAAATAAAGATAGTAGAAGGTTTATTTAGATATTTTTTCAATCATATAAATAACTGGAAAAGTTGAAAAACTTTCTTTTATACAGTAGACCTACAGTAAAAAAAAAAACATACTTTATGAAGTATATGAACCTATCCAGGGGCGAACTGTGTACATGACAGGCCAGGTGGGAAACAAAGAAATTCAGGCCACTTTCCATGGGGAAGTCTCGAGTGATCAAGGGAGATTACAGGCCAGCTGGCAATTGCCACCATCCCACCTGGGCCAGTCCACCCCTGAACCTATCTATTACATTTCAATATATTCCTATAATAAGTTAATACCGTACTAGTATTGAGTTGATATTTTAGAAACCAAACTACAACTCAAAACGAGGCTCTGGTAAATTGCCTAATCCCCCTCCCCCCCCCNGTCTGTTGTTGTCCGACGTATTTGTATATACCGAAAACAAAGTTCCACACAGTGTGTAGCATGTCTACCTGTTACCCACTCACTAACAGGTTGTGATACAACAAGTAAAGTAGGCACAAAATCAGCTGCTCTTAAGATTGCTAGATCCTACTCAGAGGATTTGTTGAGTGGTTTGGGGGGGGGGGGACATTTAATGAAGAAATGGAGAGAAAAGAAAAGGAGTTCCTGGTTTGAAGACTTGAATCAATTCTACATTCTATAGATGCTTTAATTGCAAAACCGTCAGTATGCCTACTACCCTATTACAAAAAGCTTAAAGAAATTTTAAGAGCTAGCTCCAACTTCATAATCAATCCAGCTTCTTATATAAGAAGCTACCTTCAATGCTTAACTGGACGAATGCAATTGATAGATCCATTGAGTTTTGGATATACCAAGCAGGATGGACTGTTGATCCAAAAAATTACTGAAGATTTAAAAACACCTTATGAACTTTTTTATTCTTTGCCATTGTCTGAAATGCTTTAAAGTAAGTGTCTACCCATGTAGAAAGCTGAAAACTGTTTGTTGTAATTTTTGCAAATGTTACGTATGTGAGGTTAAGGTCTGCCAAAACCCTTATTGAGCATTAATGAATCATTAAATTTTCCCTTAAAAATATCAGACATATTTCTGAGTATTTTTTCTTAAACTGATAATGAAAGAACATGTTTCAGAAGTGGATCAGATAAAACTGGAACTGAACTAACGATCAGATTTTACATTTAATTTATTATTTGTATAAATACTTCATTATTAGATTCTAGCAATAAATGCATGGGAGAAAAAAAATTAAATCCTTTTCTTTTTTCTGTATCCTGCAGCTAAGTTCTTTTGGAGATAATTATGACATTAAATGAAAAGAAAACCAATTTATAGTAAACAATCTTGTGTTTTAGAATTTTGGTTGTGAAAGGTACCTCTGTATACAATTACTTTTTCCATATTTGCATATCAATATAAAACTTATAAAATTCTGTATCTTTTTTGTCTATTCACAAAATTGTTCTCCATTTTTGAGAAACTAGCAAAAATAAAATGAAAGATTTTTTAATTTCACTTTTTTTCCAATTTTCTGGAAAACTGCTAGAATTTGATGAAAATGGTAATAACTAAAATTAAAGACCACAATTTTGTCTTTCAAACTAAAAAAGGAAATCAAAATCGGTCCATAAATGACTGAGTTATGAGTACTTAAAAAATAAATTTTTGAAAAGCCATTTTGAATCCAATATTGCAGCAAAATTACCATGAATGTGATCATGTGACAAAAATCATTTGGCTTCTTTTCGTGGGTAATAAGGCCCAGCAATCAAAATGAGGGCACATAAAAGTGCACATGGGCAGGACCTGTTCTTATATTAATTTAGCAGTCTTGTAATTTTTAAAAGAACTTATAAAATATATTAAAAGGGTTTCCCTAATTTCTTGCAATGGACTCATCTGGTCATAAATATGACTAGCGCTTGTCTAGCTAACAATGACTGTCATTGGAATAAGGGACATCCTGAATTTGTTTGCAAGACAGTGAGTTAATATATTTTATGGTGCAATGCATGTGAAAACAATACAAATTCATTATTGTAATGCTAATGGAACATTTAAATTCGTCCCGATTTCCGTGTTCTCCTGATCAATACTCGGTGAACTTGTATTGAATTGATGAGCGCGGTAGCTTTTTTCGTTACTGGTTACTTACTGTACTAAAAAAAATATAAGAATTGTAAAATCTGCATACAAGCTTATACTTTTAAAGGGAATATAAATTAAAAATATAAAAAATTATGGTAGTTATAATTTCTAACTATTGATTCAATTAAAAAAATATATATTCTGCAATATTTTAGGATTGAAAAAGTAAATAGAATCTCCCGATCTCCGGTTCCATCCAGTAAAAGTCCATTTTCTGGATAAATTGTAATTATCAGATCTTTTTTGATGACATAATTGTATCTATTTAATTGGATGTAACCTGAACAAAATCTGTTATTGAATTATTTATTGTATTTGAAATTTAAACTCTTGTCAGTTTATAATCAAATTTACATGAAATCACAGGTATGCAATGTAACGATAACGTATAAATTTTTGGTAAAAAAAAAAAAAACGTTAACCAAATCTTTGTCTTGGTGTCAATACATTGGAACGAGTATTTGTATCAAATACATTTTTGGCTTGGTATCGATTGTAACTGGCACATGAAAGTATTGAGAATGCCCACCTCTTATCTTTTTCCTCAGAGCAGGAATCTTGTAAAAAATTTTTTTTTACAAGAATCCTGCTCTGAAGAAAGGGGTAAACCCTCTGAAATGTCAGCCAAATTATTCTTGTATATGTTTAACAAATTTTTTTCTATTTACCTTTAATTTTTTTTTAATATTATTTATTACCCCCAATGGGAGTGGGCCATTTCGATGGTGTAGGTGGAGCTCATCTTTATTATTTTATTAATTTATCTTTTTTTTTTTTAATTACATATAGTATCTGAATTTTTTTTTTTTATAAACTGTATTAAATAAAAACATTCTTAAATTATTTTAAATTCGATTTTACAAACGGTATTTCATATGAAAAAAAAATATCTTACAATGTGTTTATTTTTCTTCAGGAAATACCTATAATTCCTATGGAAGTTATCACACCCCCCCCCCCCCACCCCTCCAAATTTTTTATAATAAGGGATTCTCCATCTCCTACTAGAAAATAAGTTGTTAATTCTTCTTTTTACGCTGTCTCAAATTATGGCATATGAACGCATTTATAATAATATTGAATTTCACTTCTTTTAAAGATCAATTACTTTTAATCGCACTAAGAAAATTTACTAAGAACAGATTAACTTGACATTATAATCATTCTTAGTTTTGACATTTTTTTCATCTTTACAACAAGTGTTTTAATATTTATACAATTAGCTAAAAATAACTGGGAAGACGGACGGACATATTAGCTGTTTTCTTGGCTGATTTTACAAACTGCTGCTCTGGGATAAATGTCAGGAAATCTGAGCTAGAGTGAAGCAAATACGTTCTGGATTAACAATATGTCTTGCTAACGTGCCAACAATCCGATCAGAAATTATTTTTAAAATTATTTTTAAAAGTTTCATATGGTTGGTTTATAGCTCTGTAATATGATTGATTGTATTAATTCAAACAATGTTTCGACAGGTTTATATTTCTGATGATAACCTTTTATTTAGATAATGTTCAGAATTTCAAAAGAGCTCTACAATATGTTTATTATTATTATTAGCAGCGCTGGTTTTACACATGGTCTGGGCGGCCTACAGTCCAGGCCTCAATCTAGAGGGGGGCCTCAGCCTCCTGCAAAAAATAAATAAACGAAAAAATTTACCATTAATTTTATTTCATTTATAGTTTAACGATAAAAATTAGGGGGGGGGGGGACCTAGGCCAAATAATATGTAAGCGCTCATTTACATGGAAATGCAGAATTTAGCTTAATATGTTTACCTGCCCATTCCTTATTAATTTCATTAGATTTATACAATTATTTTAACCATATTTTTTTTAATAAATTTCTTCCATGGTACTGTATATGGTTAATTAGAGATATTTTGGCCTCCTAAAATATCCTAGCCCAGGGCATCGAGTTGCTTTAATCTGGCAATGATTATATTAATTAGATTATTATTATTATTATTAATAATATCCTATTATTAATTTTTTTAAATCACTACACTACAAAATGTCAATCAATGGACACAAAGTCAACATAACGG
>PXIH01S0000772.1:36311-47257 GCA_003024985.2 Euperipatoides rowelli
ATTAAATTACACAACTTATGCAAATTTAAAAGAAATGTGAAGAATCCACTGATTTTAGGATTAATATAAATAAAAACTTTCTCTTTAACCCTTTGTCACCGATTGCCTTTAATGAATGTAATAATAATTTACTAATAAATCTATAATATACAGTGTATAAAATACAATGTCTGTTCTTGATACACTCCTAAATCCTTGACCGATCTGGACCAAATTTGGCATAGTTACTCTATAGGACCCAATGAAAATTATAGGATACCGGTACCTGTAAACCCACAGCTGTACATGTGCAGACAGTTTTTATTGTTTTGGGGTTAATGTAGGAATTATTTTCATTTGGTATGTTTCACTTATAAAAAGCGCATGCAATGTCGGGCACTTTAATCTAGCCTAGTATCTAATAAATGAAGAAAATTTTGTCAGAAACAAAATTCAGTACACCTGAAGCAGGAATCGAAGCTGGGTCTACTGATTTCCAAGAAGTTACACTAACCTTTATTAGTGTTTTTTTTTTTAAAAAAAAAACCTCCAAGCTCGATCTTGGAGTAACTGTTCAAGTCACAAAGTACAAACAGTGCATAAACCAAGAGACAGTCCGAGTTTATTAAAAATCCACTAACAGAATAATAAAAGATAGACAAAAAGAGAAAAAAATGTACAGCAGCTATTGCTATCTCATTGACTTATTTTTTCAGCATTTAAAAAATAGTCATCACCATCGTAAAAGATCTTTATATAGTCAAAATAGAAAATTATGGGGAGGAAGTAGTGCTTAGATAAAGGTTAGACCAGTTAAGTGCCACATATAAATATAATGAAATCTATTTTCTTCCATTTTGGATTTTAATTATGATGCATTGTGGGCAAGCTTTTGTAGGGCCCTAGGCAAAGCATAACATTTGGATTCCTAATAATATATCCTTGGGTCTGGTAGTCCTCCAGTGAGTCCAGGGCAGAGCCCTGGTAATAGAGGTTCCCCGAGAAATTTTTAAAATTTTACATACATGGAGTTTTGTGCATTTTTATTGTAAAATGCCATGAAAGTTATGATTTAGCTTAGTTAGAGTTGTGTCATTAACTGTGGAGAATTGATTTGAATTTCTTACGGAATCTTTTGACGATTCTTACAAAGCGACAATCAATAGAATAGCGCCACAAAGAAATTTTATTTGAAAAAAATAAAGTTAGACTGAGTAAAAAATAACAGAGCTCTTAAAACTGGGCCCATTATGTTTTAATATAGGCCACATTTGCCTACCATGCTTAGGCGGTAAAACGGCCATGTGGGTAGCCTACTCCTCTGAATCCCATCGCTTTTACTCGGAGTAGTCAGAGCGTGCTTTAATAGTGCTCAATTTTATTGAAAGCCATGACAGAGCAGACAGAGCATGCTCTGATGTACTCCAAGTGCTCTGACAGTAGTCTACCAATAATTTTTTTTTTATTGATGGGGGAATTAAAATTCTTTTTATTTGGGAAATAATTTAAATATTGCAATTAAAAGTTTTTTTAAAAAAATTGTCTAAAATTTATTCACTTTCACCAATAAGCATCAAAGTTAGGCCTAATCATAATATTTAGCATTAATCTTTATCTTGTGTTGCTCAGTATAATGTGTGTGTATGCATCTACTGACACACAACACACATATATTGTAAATTATTATAAGTAGATTATTATTATTATTTTAGTTAGCGTTAATCAGATGGAAAATAAAAATATTTTTATAAATCGTGTAATCTGTGTTTTTTTAATCTTTTCTAGATATTCAAAATGAGTGTCGACATGAATGAGCATTTGATGAAGCGAATCAGTTTTGGGACGCTGAAAGACATCAAACAGTTTAATTTCTTTGCTGATACACCTGTCCCATGTGTTCCTAGAGGTGGTGCCAGAGTAAAAGTAAGTTTACATTTTTCAAAAATGACCGGGGACTTTAGTTTATCTATACATACAAATATGTTTAATCTCAACATCAAATTCTCTGTATATTCAAACCCAACTTTAGAGTATTTTATTTTCCCTCGTCTGCTATGTTTATGTTTTCCACGCCTTATCTGAAGTTTTTGAAAAATGTTNGTATTTGATAAACATAATTTTACATGAAAAAAAATTAAATGTTAGATAGATTTTTAATAAAGTAGAGTGGAGAGCCATTAGACATATTTTTCTATTTACATTATTCCTTAATTTAGTTTTTTTTTTTTTTTAAAGAGGAAGGGAAAATTCCTGAAAACAGAAAGTGTTTGTTTTTTAAAAGGGAAAGTAATGTGGATCAAACTGGGTTTTTTAAAAAATGATTTCGCTTGATATTTTGACTTAATACAGACCTGACAAGTACAGTATCTATATTTATCCTGAAGTAAGTTTTATTGATCTTTTTTTCCAAAGTGTAACTACTGTAGATAGCTTGACAAAATTTTAATAGCATATTTAATCCTAAAACAAACAAAATTATTTATTTTGGTTTTTTAAATTCATATTGAACTTCAATAGAATCGCTTAGTTTTCTAATTAAAAGTGCTAAATTGAATAGCAAATAAGTATAAATAAATGATTAAAATGCTACAATCATAATTAAAATGTATNTCTGTATATTCAAACCCAACTTTAGAGTATTTTATTTTCCCTCGTCTGCTATGTTTATGTTTTCCACGCCTTATCTGAAGTTTTTGAAAAATGTTTAGTAACCTAAAACATATTTGGTTTCATTTTTTTTTTCTGAACAACAACCTGAATTAGATTTGATAGATTTACTATTACCGTAATTTAACTTATTATAATAAAATTTCAATGTCATAACACAAACTGATACATCTTTAGGCTACTACTCAATCAAAGCATTGGGTTCAATAAATCATAGCTTACTTATAGTGCATATCAAATATCTTTTTACCAAATTCTTACATGAAGAAACTATTTTATAGGCTAATCATTAACTGATCAAACACTTCAATTTAGGTAGAACAGGCCTGCATTTATTCACAACACATTCAGCTGCTCACAGCAGTTTCTATATGTTTTGATATATACTGTTGTGTTGCAATTGATATAAATGCGCACAAGCGGTTTATACTTGCAGCTTATTGGCTTACATCTTAGCTTACAATAAGTAAATGGATATCAGCTTTATTTTATTATTTACAGTCCTAACCTTATCCTTACCCTGAACGGTAACTCCTACTACGTATTTAAACCATCGGGCTGGAAGGGGGGGGGGGGGGATAATCTAGAGTCAAAATAATCCTTTTTTGATAGATTGTGATAATTTTGAGCTATTTCCAACCATTTGACGTACATGACTGAAATAGATTGTAAAAACGTGGTAATTGTCACTTATTGGATCCCTTTGCTATCATCTATTATATTCACATCCACAAGGAAGTGAAATTGTAATAATTTTTATGTTTATGACAATCTTAGATTTGGGGAAAAAAGTCAAGTACCGGTAGTCTAAACTAAATATACATAATCTCGCACTCAAATCATGTGGGAAAACCCTTAATTTTAAGAGCCATTATCATATTATTGCCATTGTTAATACACCCCCAAAAAAGAGAAAAAGCAAATTAGTTCAATTTTTTTTTAATTAACATGCAATTATTATCGGTTATTGTTAATATATTGTACATAAAAAATATATAATACAGAGGGTTAATTTTTTTCACTATAAAATTCTAGTCCTACCATAACAAGAATATAGATTTTAATTACAGTAATTAATTAAAGTCGATTCAAAAGACAAGAAAAATGATAAATTAAAAATGTTGGGCTGATAAACTTTTCAGTTCAAATTGGTATTATCGAAGATTAATAATAACCAATGAGATTTAAGCAGTCTCTTGACTAGTTTTAAACATAATAGTCCCGAGGTTTACAAACTCATTAAAAATTCCAGCTGACTTTTTTTTTCACTTGCAAAATTGTATCAAGATTGACACTGATCACAATCTACTCACACCTCAGTTACATTAATGTGTTTTCTAACCGATCCACATACTGAGCCAGGCACCATTGAGCCTTCCGTCTACATAAAACTTCAAGAATACTTAATCACATAACAATTGGTAATGAAGATAAATAAAAAGGAACTTCAACAGTCCACCACAGTTATTTTTTGGGGTGGGGTAGGGTTCTGATAATCTTCCGCTATATTTCCTGAAATGTATCAGTACATGCATATAAGATAATTATTAGAGGAGATGAATTTGCTAAATGCTCAAATGGATGTGCAGATGGTCGCTTTTTATGTGCGCAGTAGTGCAGATGATTTTATATTTTATCTCATTTAGCTTTAAACTATGATATTTGGGGTTAGGGTTCAGGTAAGGTAAAGTTTAAGAATGTAATTAAATAATTTATTTTGGTTTTATTGATATTAATGTTAACCTTTGAGCGGACGCACACAAAATTTCAACATGAGCAGTCGCGTGTCGTAATTTTTACGATTCATAGAATCCTATGTATAAAAGTTTCTAAATATGTGTAATAATGAAATTGTTACACATATTTATGTTCTATTTTTATCAGGAATTTTAATATATAAAGAAAAAAAAATTCCAACAAACAGATTTTTTTTTTACAATTTTTTTCTAAATGTCGGCATTCATTACACTTGTATTTACTGGCAAATAATACATCGTTAAATATTTCAAAATCTATAACAGATAGAAAAAAACTTAAATAGTATTTTATGTTCTATTTTTTATCAGGAATTTTAAAATGTAAAGAAAAAAAATTCCAACAAACAGATTTTTTATCTGGACATACAATAAAATACAAGCGTAATGAATGCCGACATTTAGAAATGATTATTTTTCTAAATGTCGGCATTCATTATTATTCACTGTATGTCCAAATAATACATTGTTAAATATTTCAAAATCTATAACAGAACAAAAACTTAAATATGGTAGTATTTCTTGTTGTTTTTTATCTGGAATTTTAATAAAGAAAAAAAAACAACTAACATTTTTTTATGATTATTTTTCTAAATGTTGGCATTCATTACGCTTGTTTACTTGTATGTTCAGATAATATTTCAAAATCTATTAGATAGAAAAAAACTTAAAATAGTATTTTTTTTGTTCTATTTTTTATCAGGAATTTTAATATATAAAGAAAAAATAATTCCAGCAAACATATTTTTTTTATGATTTTTTTAAACGTCAGCTATAAAAAAAAAAGCCAGTTTATTTTACATTTTCCATTATTGTTTCTCTGTCGTTGAAGACAGAAATTTTTGGTTTTGATTTTTGAAATCTGCATTTATTCTGATTTTAAAAATAAGTTTATTCCTAAATGTTTTAAAATATTTATATTATAGGCTACTACCTGAAATTCAATATTATTGCATCAGGGGGCGCGTGTCATAACATTTATGTCTGGACGTCTTTTTACATATAGGCTATTTCTAAAAAATAACTATAAAGTGGGCTGTGCATGGTAAAGACCTACCAATATTATAGTGGGGAGTTAGTTTTAGGAATAGAAGACAGAGATAAACCCACAAGACCATTCACATACATTTTATAAAAAAAATGAATTTGTCGTAATGTTTTGTTAAAATGAAATTGGGTCATTCCTGACCCAGTTTGATAATTCAAAGGTCCTGGGCAGTGATTGAAAGCCTAAATGCACAAGGGAAAATAATTCTTCGATATATGTTAATGACCCATCACACATCCACTGTTGTAATCTATCCAAACCTACTAAACAACTTATCTCACTACTGATAAATAATGATAAGTAAAATAAAAAGAAAACTCATGGACAAAACAATAAAATTCATGCAGACATTACAATGCCATTTTTTAATTATTTTTTTTTTAATTTCCGTAATGAGCCAGATCCTACACATGGTCTTCTACAGTAGGTCCATTGTTACAATAAAGGTTGAACAATACAAAAATTATCACATGGACAGCAATTATATACAAAATTAAATAAATAAATAAAAAATCAATATGAATCAATTATACCATAAGAAGAGTAATCTTTCCCATACAACGAGGAGAAGAGAGACTGATTTTGTGCTTTCTATTTCATGTTAATATCGTGTGTTTATTTAGTGAAACAGGAAGTGAATGAAAAGAAAAAGTCATCTACAGATTTTATCATTTTCCTAGGACATATGATGTAACTATTATGGACTACATGTATCTGGATTATAAGTAAAAATAATTAGTAAATGCTTAGATTAATTTAAACATTTGTTTAGCTATTTTAAAATAAATTTAAATATTGGAACGTGGATTTATGTATTACGGTACATTCTATAATTTGTATTGTTTCTGTTCAATCTATGTGTGTACTAAAAGTTTTTGCATGTTTGTCAATTTGCATATTCTTTTATATTAATTTATATTATTTTTTATTATATTAAATTCCAGGTTCATTATGCCGGAGTATGCTATATTGACACTGGATCTGCCGCTGGTACTCCTCCTCCTAGCCCAACTCTCAAGGGAATCCGTGATACTTCTTTATTTCCTGGTAATTCTTTATTATTTAAATTTAAATTCACCTCAGTGAGAGATTCAGGAATTTCTATTTCAGAATTACAGCAGATAAAAGAAACTAAGATAATTTTTTAGAATGTTGTTTAGCCCAAATCATTCATAGGTGGTGTGTATGTAGTACTTGTTAGCCACTACGCCTTTCTTGCCGAAAATATTTTCATATTCTGCAAAGAAAAAAATTTTTTTTATGGTCATAAATTAGTTAATCACATGTCAAAGATACACTTTCACTCAATAGTGGGCTTCTTTATGAATCCATAAGAGTTGGTAGTAGAAAACATTTTCAAAGTTCAAATTATAGATTCAACATGGGGACTAGAGCTGTTGAAAGTTCATTTTTTTTCTCAACTTGCTTTCAAAAGCTCTGAAATATAAAATCTTAAAATGAAGAGAAGTGTGAATGACTAGACTGTTCAATCCATCTCAACACCTGATAATCATTTAATGAAGTGTGGAAGTGGTGGAGTGGAAAATTAAAGATGGCCTGCTATCTCAATCTTATATGTACAATACATAACAACTTTACAATTGACTTATTTAAATCAAAGATCAATTATATTATTTTCAAAATTGTGACTTAACTATAAGATACTATGGTAAAAGCTATTTTGTTTACCGCCACCCCAACCCCCCTATCAACAAGTTCAACAACTAAACTTCTGCCCTCTTCCTCTTATTCCAGAATGATAGATCAATGCTGAAAGATTTTCCCCAGCATTAAGTACCAACAGTATTGATTCACTGTATATATAAAAACCCGTCAAAAATGATGAGAACTATTATGAGTTTATTTATTGAAAATATCTGTTAATTTGGACACTTTAATACAATAATATTACATTTAATGTACTTTTTATTTTCAATAGAAATAATTTCAGCTTTGACATAGCTTAAGACTAAAACTTGTATATTTTTCTTCGATATTCTGTATATTCCAAGGAGGTAGACTAATTAACTGATTGCAATAATATTGTGACATTCAAAAGTAAGAACCCATACATAATGGTGGCAACAATAAAACATTTTCAGAATGGATGTTTTAAGTGAGGTCAACTAGACACTATCATATACTGTACATTAGAAAATGAAAATTATATATAGTATATTAATAGAAAAAAAAATAGGTCAGTGTTATTCCTACCAAAGACTTTGGAAGTATATGTATGTATATATATTAGACCAACACCTTCCATTGTTGGAGCATTGAGAAATGGTTGCAAGTTTAACGCTGCCATTTGTAAGTGTAAAATATAAATTAGCAATATAAAATTATATATATTATAAAGAATTCCACCTTCAGGGGGGGGGGGGTTGAAACCGCTACAGAATGTATTGGCGGAGAGGACAATGGCGATTATATGGTTGCTGTGCTGTTGATACGAAATACAACTGGAAACTAAAAACTGCTGTTACTTTGTAAATAAACTGTTTTATTGTGTTGATAAATAAAGCTTTGTACACAAACAGGTATACCGTCTAACCAACTTGCTAACCAGCTTACAAGAAATATTAAAACAATAGTATATACAGTACATAATCCATGGAGTGAACAAACGTTGGAGAGCTGCCTGTCGTCTAATGGTGACGGCAGGCACTCTCTAAGGTAATGACTATAAAGGATTGAAGGAGCAGCCTTTTATACATGGCTGTTACACACTAATTATACAATATGTATAATTACCAGAAGCATCTGTGATGCATTTACCAATTTGGGTAAACACATCACAGATGAAAACAAAGCATATGGAATGCACGAGCAAATAAACAGAAAATAACTGAACAGTTATTACATATAATAAAAATATTACAGACTAAGCAATCGTATATACATAATGGCATATCTATATATTATCGCTTTTTAATAATAGTGTAAGCTACGCAAAAATTTAGAAGTTTCTAAGGTTTTTTTTTTTTTTTTTTTTAACAGCAAAGTATATTTAATATTTAACTTGTCTACGGAACACTATATTAAAATAATAATAATAATAATAAATATTTGTTTATCATGATTCTAAAAGACAAGGAAAAAAACAATGGCCGAATTTTGCTTCATCATTTGCAATCATTTTAGAGCCTGCACAGTGAGTCCAATATATCTTATGGGTGGGGGTGGGGGTGGGTTTGTATTTAATTATGCATGTATAGTATTTGATTTTCATATTTCCCTAACACAAACTGATAGTAAACTGAAATGTAGGAATGAAGATCTTTTTAAATTAAAAATACGTAGTCTATTACATAAAATGTACGAGCTTCTAAGACATTTTATAATTCCAAAATGCAAATATAAATTTGAATACAATATTTTAAAATGTGTACGATTGTACGCATGAGTAAATGATCTTTTCAGTTAAGTTCACCCCTTAGGAATAAGGACTACGGTAGGAAAGTTATTTCAACCCTCCCATAGTAATCAGCACTTCCAAAAAAACGCTGAAATAACATATACATGAAAAATATATATTTAATGACTATTGTAAAATCATAAAAATACAATTTTTTTTCTATGTTTCGTCATCTTATTTGTATTGATGAAAATAAAGCACATACTGTAGTTCCTTATTTTTATCTGCTTATTTGGTAATTATAGTAATGTATTTGAGATAATGTTGGCTTCAATCTTCCTTTTTAAATGAGTTAGATTTTATACGAGCCAGTGTCGGAATGGTAAGGTCGGCGACTGCCGAAGGCCAGCTCCCCCCACCCCCCAAAAAAAATATTTTTTTTTACCTAGAAACAGTACACAATTCTTAAGTAATTTATCTTTGATTTTTTCCAAACTTTTGGATTTTGTTTTTCAGTAACACAGCAAAAATAAATATATATTTCTTAAAATGATTGTTTTAATAGATTAAAATGTTTGTCACTTAAATAGAACAAAAGAGAGAGTGTGTGATGATAATTCTATTGATATAGTATTAACATGTGGGACACTTATGATACACTGTATATCCACGTTAAGAATAATTTGATTTTTATACAGCTAATTATTACTGATAATAAAAATAATAAAAACGCTATAAAGTCAGTCTTTAAAATAATTTATTATTTCCTGTCGTTTATAGTAAAATTATTTCCAAAATTATTATAAATTTATACATTATTTTGTAAAGATAAAACATATCGGGGTTTTTAAAGTTCCTATTACGGTCAACTTGTTCATAAATCAATCACTTTTTTGTACAAACAGTCAAACATTAAAAAAACCAAAATAATTTACATTTTGGAGAACAATCTTTAAAATATCCTGAACTTTGAAAGTCAATAAATTTATAGACCGACGACGTGGTATTGAAACAAATGAAATAAAATGCAGTAAATGAAAATTAAACGTATAAAATAAAAATGAATAATTTCATTATTATAAAAAATATGAAATTTTTTTTAATGAAGGCAACTTTTTAAGTCATTTAAATTATTTTAAATTTTAGCATTTTTTAATAATCAGGAAAGCTCATTTTTAAGTATTTTAAAGCCTCAAAAACTAACAGCTTCCAGGAGTTCCACCCTGGACTCTGTTGGAGGGCTTACAGCATCCCAAAACTCAAATGATTATGTTCATGCAGAACTGTACTAGTAACCTCCTCCATATACAACTCACCAGCCATAAAAAAAAATCCAGATGTACCGATGGGGCTTTTTTTAGCCTGTCTAACACTGATATGGGACCTTGAATTTGGACAAAGTAAAACTATTTGAAATTAATTGGAGACTAATGTATTTTGTTTTATGTTTAAGCCAGAAAGATAAAATTGTTAAAAACTTAGCATTACAAAAAATATTTGGTATTTTAATAACGGTGGTGTAAACGAACAAAACTTTTCGTGTGAACGGAGAATAAACCATTCGTGAGTCACTGAAATGAATGAATCATTCATGAATTATCTAACACTAATGGAAAGGCTGCTTTGTGGATGAGAAATGTCAAATTCGTTTATAGTTGTATTTCACAAGATTGATTAAAAATCAGAGTGTATCTTTTTTTCTCTATGAGGTTTAATCAGAAATGCTGTTTTGTTTTTCAATTATTTATGAGTTATCAAAATTTTTACTTTGCTACAAATATTAATGGGTGTAATTGAACTAAGTCCCTGTTCAAATTGATAATTATTTCAACCGCGGCTGAACCAAGTCTCAACAATAGACTTTGTGTTAGTGTCATTTTTTCTTATCTCGGCCAGGTTAATTTATCTCAAACCACATGAACACAACTCTCTCAGGCATGGTTAGTTGCCATAGAAACACAACTCTGTAACAATCTTGGTGAGTTTAATTATTTGCAATAAAAATGATGTAATATCAGTTAATATAATATTTTACTTTGTGTAAACATTTGAGTTATAAACAGACAGCATTTATTTTTCTTTTCTAATTGATAAATAAATAAACTAACAGAAATCCTGCTTTAATTACCCATTATCTTTA
>PXIH01S0000773.1:5531-15724 GCA_003024985.2 Euperipatoides rowelli
AAAAAAAAACTCTGATAGAAATATTTATAGTGCGCTGGTTTAAAGTTTTGCTTTATAAAAAAGAAAGCCATTAAATTTTAATTGCCAGACATTTGCAGGCCGCAATAGATGACGTATAGGGCCGCATGTGGCCCTCGGGCTGCGTGTATGAGACCCCTGATCTAAAGGGTTGATGGATGATCTAACAAAAATTTTCAAATATCTTTTGAAATGCCCAAGGGAAAATTCAAAAAAAGACTTATCAAGAATACTCCAGATCTTTATATTTCTTTGTGTGATTGAGAACCTTAATCTATTTAATTTAGAGTTTCTCTGTTAAATTCCATATTTATGAGCATTTCCAAATGTTCTTGTGTTCAGTGAAAACAATCCATCAGTACCGTAATTCCATTTACTACAACCTTTTTGTAGATAAAAATTAAGTCATTTAAAATTTTCCTTTATATGGGTGATAAAGTTGTGACAAATGGTCTTTCAATTACATTACTAATATAGGCATACTTCATTAAAACATAGATATTTATTTAGTATTCCCAACATTTAGTTTTTTTTTTTTTTTTAAATAAATCACAGGGCTTTCCTTTGTGAACAAATCTTCTAGCAATCTATTTAAAATAGCTTATATGTTAACTGATTTGCAGACTAAAATGGATATTTACATTCAAATGTATGGTGCCCAGATAAATGTAAGCCTATTGTCCTTTGTTGACGATGTTTGTGCAATACCGTATGTAAAATGAAGCTGATCTTGCTAAAGCAAGAAATTTTATTGACAAATTTTCTACAGACACAGGATTCAATAACTGATATAAGAAATGTAATTAGTTAACATTAAAAAATATTTGTGTGTAATGTTTAAAAATTTATACTGTATATACTGTATATATATTTTTATTGTTTTAGATATATTTGCCAGGCTGAAAATGAAGACATTCGAGATTTTGACACATTTAATATTAGCAAGCTTATATCCAGCGCTATAACTGATATCTTGGTTGGATCTATGTTTGTGTTTGGCTTAACTCTACCTGAAGGCGTGTTTAGAAAACTTATCCCAAATTCCCATAAATTATCCTGTATTTGGAATGCTGTTATTCAGAAAACTCCGAATGAAAATTCGTTGATATGTTCTCAAATGATAAATCCTCTTCCTCAGAACATTAGGATTTCTGTTGTTGATATTTTAAACAAACATTCAACGATAAAAGGATTTGAGAAAAAGCCATCTACTTTTCTTTCAACCTTAGCTGTCCATTCACATAATTGGGATGACAGTGAAAGTGATTACTTTTCAGATTCATCAACTTTGCTACCCGACATATCCGAGGATGTTACTGAAAATAAATCTACCTGTGACTCTACAGGCTTATATGAAAAGACTTTAGTAGATTTAAGTGAATCTGGTGGCTCTCGTTTAGTTATAGGAAAAAATAGCGTAAACAGTGAAGGTGCTGTGCAAAATAGCGCTAATATTGACGACTCACTTTCAAATGTGAAATTACAAAAATCAAACAATTCTCAAGTAGAAAGGCTAAAACTTGTCAGTATGAGTAAAGAACAATGTTTATTTATACCTGAATCTGATCCAACCACTCTAGATTTACATAATAATGTAACAATTTTAAATCGATCTTTTAGGAAGGAAAATATTGGAGTCAATTCTCCCAGTACTTCTTTTAAGAATGAGATTGAACCTTTATCAAAAGTTAATGACTGTCTATGTATAGATTCTAAAGAAAAAGGTATGATTTTTGACTCCAATGAAATTATTCAAAGTAACACTATTACATTTAATTCAGCAAGTTTGTCTTGCGGATATAGGCAAACAAATACTATAAATATTGATTTTAAAAATTCTGAAATACATGATCATTTAAGTTTATCCACTTCAGAAAATAATAGTTCATTTTCAGAAAAATCTGCTTTATACAATGGTCATTTATCATCAATAATAGCTAATGATATTGAAACTGATCCTCCATATTCTGAAGAATTGGATGTGTTTTTGAATAAAATTCAAGAAACCATCACTTGCAGTCGGGAATTAACATTACAAGCCCAACAAGTCAGTAATAAACAACAACTATTGAATTCTAACGCTAACAATTCTTTAGTGTTTGAAAAACAAACTTTAGATTGTGGTCACCGATTTAAAAAAATAAAGCTAATGAACATGGATAGGGTGAAAAATGACTTGAATAATCCTACTGAATCTTCTCAGATCCTGGACATAAACAGTGTCCCAATTAACCCTTCCCAAAGCTGTAGAGATTTGACGAAAACTATCAGTAAAAAATCTTCAAAAGATTTTAATCCATTTTTTGGAGAAGCAGTTTTAAAAATTCCCACAGAAAATTTATATGAACCCAGCATAAATAATTTAACAATTGACAGCGAACATTCTTCACCTTACGACATACAAAATAAATCAATTCTCAAATTTCACTCTGATGAATTTAATACTTCATGTGATTTATTTAGTGACATTTCAACAAATGATACTGCTGAGGAGAATATTTCACATTCAAACTCTTCTAATGATTCATCGAAATATGTGTCGGCTGTAACTTATAATGAACTTTTGATGAATACTGGTACCAGTACTTTGAAAGTGGGAAATATTTCTGATGCCACACAATCAATTAGTATACGCCGAAAGTCTAATCTGCATTTAAATTTGGAATGGAAAGACAATGGATGTACAGTTTCTTCTGGAAGTAGTACAAATAATGGAAAACTAGGGAGTAATAATTCTTTTTATTCTCAAGATTTGTTTGAATCGTCTCAACCCCCAAGCTGCTCCATATCAAAAACATTTTTTTGCTGTAGTACTCCTTTAAACAGGGCTAGAAGTTATTCTCCAAAAATGAGCCAATCATTGTTTTCTCAAACATTCGATCAGAATGAAACAAAAAAATACACCTGTTCACAAAAAAGTATGGATTATAGTGCTGATCTTTTTTACGACAACTTTGAAACAAGTGAACAAAGCCAAAGAAATTCTTTAATATATAGTATGGATTTATTTAGTTCACAATAATGACAAATGTTTTATAAAGATTATAATTATTTATAAGATGCTTATCCGTTATAAACTGATAAGCATTGTAATTTGTTAAATATTATTGTAATTTATAGCTGTATACATATGAAATAAGCGGACTTTAAATACTGTATATAAATTGTAATTAGGCTAATGCTATATGTAAATTGATAAAAATTATTAAATGCAAATTCTTCAGCTAACTCGGTGTTTCTCTACAGTAATCTGTAAAGTGTTTAAAGGTGTACATCACAATTTTTCATGCCAAAAAAATATTTAACTAATTTTAAGTGAGCAGGAATGAAATATAATATTGATTTAGTAAGAAAATACAAGTCCTCAGATAATGTCTACATAAATTATTACAAAAATTTTAAACTATACATAATACAGCATATACTGTACCTAACCAATCATGTCTTCGAGAGTTTAAAGACTTTCTTGTTGACATCTTTGTACATTTTATTGGTTAACTGCTATACTCGCTAAAATTTGAGCAGTGGCGGATTTATAAGTGGGTACGCTGATGGATGAGACCAGGACACATTATATAATTTTGTGCAAAATATACGGTACAGTACCGATACTTAAACTTATTTTTCAGTATAGCACTTACAATCATCTAGTAAGATAAAAAATACATTTTAAAACAATATGTTTTTAATAAACTCATGTTTTTTTTTAAAAAAATACCGGTAATACTATAGATGAAAAATGTGTGAAAATTAAATTCTCAATCTTTTTTTTTTTCATGTTTATAAGCACTTTTAGACAATTTTAAGTTTTTAGTAGCTAAAGCTTTTCATTCATTAGATAGGCATCTAATCTTACAAGTTCCAGATTATTAGATTTACAGTATCTAGGTCCCCGTGTGCAGTAAATTCTAAGGATGAGGATGATGTGCATTCAAAATAATGGCATTTCTCAATGAGGATTTTTTTTTTTTTTTAAAAATATGCTTTAGGTGATCATTTTTTTTGTTCGTTTATTTTAAATACCCTATTTTATTGTGTAAAGTTTCTTTAGTAACATATTTGAATACTTGCATTGATTACATTGACAGCATATATACTGAATCTGTTGATTTATTCTGCCTTATAAAAAAAAAAAAGNTGAAATAATTGAAAATTTGGAAGAACTGAACCAGCCATTCTTTCATGAATATTTTGTGTATATAATGTACGGTACTGTATATACAGTATATAGGTTATACTAAAACAAACCTAAATATTATTACTGATCGACCAGTGTACATTCCTTTTTTCTGTGCGCTTAAAATATACGTACAGTAAATAAAAATACCAATAAACAAAATTGACTGCCCAATCTTAAGTCTAAGGCAAAGTTTTTTTTTTTTTTTTTTTTGGGGGGGGGGGGGTTATGGCAAATTGTGAAATCAAGAAGTGTTTACATAAATTGTCCGATAAGAAAAGATCCATACACCTACCTCAAAAGCCATGGGCACATCTTGTACCCTACTGGTAAATCGAGATGCATGTCCCTTATAACTACTGTATATTCATCCTTAGCACGAGTGGTGAAAAGTCTCCATTATTTTAGTAGGTGAGACCAACTCATGACCTTCAAGTCATTAGTCAAGTAAGTAGGTTATATATCCACTTAAAAAAACTGTGCTACAATAAACTTTTTTTTTTTATTATATTTCACACCCGAGGGTGAGAATGCCTTTAATTGCTTATTTACAGATCGGTATATTTATAATTTTTATTATTCACAATCTTCTAATCTGCTGCAATCTCCATTATCTTCACCCCATCTTCAGAATTGTTTTTTTTTTTTTTTTAAATGTCTCTCCCTTGTGGGGGAAACGATAAATTTTATTTACAGGGATAATACAATATTTTAATTATAATTCATAAATCTTNCTTTTCTTGCTCTTATAAATGGGATATATTTAAAAAAATGGTTAAAAAAATATCTGACCTATATAATGTCTGATCCAGGAAAAGTGGTTTCCCCTGGATTCGAACCGGCTACCAACTTGAGCAATCCATCTTGACCGCTAGACTAGGCATGTAGTGCCTTTTAAGTTTGTTCTTCTCACGGGCCTTTTTCCCAGCTTCAGTTTTTACGAAAGCCCGTCTGTTTTTTCACTAGCGTCTGGCTACCAAACCATTGCTCATTCCTCACAAAACTCGCCGTTGGCTGATTGAAGTTGTGTCATTAAAAAAAATAATTAAAAAAAAGGTATATTGCACCTTTTGATTATCATAGCGTTGGGGCATAGTGAATTTCACATGTAGTTGGAGTTAGGGCTCAGGATAAGGCTAGGACTCTAAATAATAATAAGCATCTGAGCCAATATGCCATTTGTGAGGAATGGGCAATGCTAAGTTTGATACCCAGATGCTAGTGTTTTTTTCTGCAGACTGGTGTTTAAACAGATTTTTTGCTTATATCAAAATACTTTTGGAGACATAGGCTCGGAAAAAAAACATAGAGGTACTGCCCCCCCCCCCCCTCCATTTTTTCCAGATCAAANCACATCACCGGAGTATATGTACAAGATTCTCGGAGTCCGTGATTGATAGCACACGATCACAGTGCCTTAACAATCTTTTATCTTATAAACATTCAAATTTTTCAATAAATTTTGTTCATTTAAAGTACAGTACTTCCTTCCATCACATGGTGAAGTTCCTTTTCTAAATCAAGCTAAACCTTTATAGGCCTATTGTAGTCATCAATCGTTCTACATTCTTTTTATTCAGAAAATCAAAAAAGTTAAAATCAATGAAAAAGTCTCAAGTTCCTTTAAAAAAAAATCATAATAATATACTATATACAGTACATTTGTTGCAGCGTGGTTAAGTTATTTGCAATAGATGGGCAATAAAAGCTAAACTAAAATACGGGGACGTCAAACACTCCAGATTTCAAGAGAAATGCAATTTTTGAAAACTAAGTACGGTATTATATAGAAACAATTTGATTTAGTTTTTAAAGCTTCATAGCTTAATTTAAAGGTCAAATGCAACAGATTTTTTTTTAATTTTTTTTTTATTGATTTTCAAAGATTTTTACTAAAAAAAAATTTCCACCAGAAAAAAAAAAGTTATTTACAATTCAATTTTTAAAATTGTCTTTAGCTCCTCCCCATTAAAACAACATTGTCCACTGTACACACCAGGGGAGATATTTTGTGACATCATAGCTTAAAAATGAATAGAGATTGCTATACTTAACTATAGAATATTTGCTATATTTGTCAGCTTAAAGCTGGAAATCATATGGTCTAAATGTTTAAATACTTGTAAAAAATTATAATCAAATTCATCCTTTGTACTATTATAGTCCAATTTGTTTTTTTTTTAAAAAAAAAATACCTTTAATACATGTTAAATCATTACAAAGAAAACACTGTAGAGACAATTTTATCATCAAATAATCTCAAACCAAAAAAATGTTGAATCTTCAATTTGTAATCTCAGACTGAGGATAGCAAGTCTTAATTTTATCTTTAAATAACATTTTTTTATGCATTTTAATTTATTTTTTTTCAAGTGGAATTTTTTTTATCTTTGAAAATCAATAATAAAAATAATAAAAAAAATCCATTACATTTGACCTTTAATGCATTTCTCCCCCCCTCCCCCCAGATTGTACTTTTAATGTGGAGCTAATTCTTAAAATCCTGTGGTTTTACATTATAAATTATGATTATATACAGTACATTATTTAAAATTATTTAAACCATGTCAGTGAATTAAAAGCAATTCCTATTTGTAGTCCAGTCAGTTTAGGTGAAAAATTTCTACACTAACATGTGCTCTTTAGTTCTGTTATACAATAGAATCTTTGACTAAAATATCAGTAAATGATTTAGAAAAAAAAACACAAGCCAAATATCTTTTTTAATCATTTTTATTTTCCGATAAATTAGAAAATACATAAAATTAAATAAGAGAAACCTAATTAATCTTAAATACCTCAAACAGATGGGAGGGGAATTGGGACTAAGAAAACAGCTTATATACTGCATCTAAAATGAAAAATTACCTTTTTTTTTTCTCTTATTATTATGATTGCTATGAAATAAGAATGTCTATATATATATATATATTGTACAGTATATGCACATTACCTTTGAAATTTACAATAATTTTTTAAACCATAATAAATGACAACTAAAAGTTACAAAAAATAAAACTTTTATTTTTCAATGCAAAAGGTCATACCATTTTACATGTATAAAATTTTTACAAATGTTTCTCTTAGAAATCTGTACAGCAAATAAATCTTTGTCACAATTGGAAATCTACATAGTAGATTTATATAATTTACATTATGTACATCTGAAATTTTGTGTTCAAAACACAAAATAAACAAAGCAACCTTGTTATAAACTGAATTCCACCAATTTAAAAAAAAAAAAACTTCATCAGGAACCTAAAAATTGGGAACCAAAAAAAAATTCCCATTATAAAACAGTAATATATTGAGAACCTGGTTGCTGCTTAGATAAGATACCTAGCTTTATCTATTATTTAGACACGTGTTTTTAATATAAAATAAATAAATAAAAATAATGCATAATACCAACAATTACTTATTATCCAAGAACTATTGATAATTACATTAATTTATCGCAACATTTAAAAATAAAATGTTTCTTAATTCATCACGAGTCTAAATTTCCATCAGCCATTGATACATTGTGGGAAGAACAATCATGGTTATACTTTGGTGGTTTTCATTTATACAAATTTTTATTTCAAGAGTTCAACCACTTTCTAATAAATAAATAAAATGAAGGAAACACCAATTTGATTTTTTTCCTTCAGTGTCATGTTTCCATAGGTTCTTCATTTGATTCACTTTTTGATGCTACTGATGATAATGGGTCTGTAACTACAAGTGCTGCTGCCGAAAGATTGTCTTCTTTTATTGTATCGTCGGATTCCATCATATGGACATCACTAGAAATTTCCTTGGTAGTACTACAATCCATTTTATCAATAATTTCTTTGTGTAAAATACTCTTTTCAGAAACATCATCTGGGGGGATTATTTCCTTTAAATCATCTTTTAATTGCTCAATTGGTTCATCAACCTCCATTACAACAGGGACTTCAACTTGGGCTTCAGCCATAATTTTTAGTTCATCTGTAGTTTCAACTTGGTCTTGTATTTTATCTTGGGATTCAGTTTTAATTAAAGTTTCAGAGTCAACTTTCATCTCGGTTTGAATTTGTGATTCTGGTTTAAACAGAGGTTCAGCTTTACTTGGAGCGATAACCTTATCTTGAGTATCTGTTTTATTTAGGGCCTCTATTTTAACTTGGATACCATCTGTAATTTGAGGGTCTACTTTACTGGGGATATTAACTTTACCTTGGATATCTGTTTTAATTGGGGCCTCTACTTTAATTTGGACATTAACTTTTTCTTGGATATCTGTTTTAATTGGGGCCTCTACTTTAAGTTGGACAGTATCTTTAATATGAGGCTCTACTTCACTTGAGACATTAACTTGAATATCTGTTATACTGGGTACCTCTAATTTAACTTGGTCAACAGGTTTAACTAGAGGTTCTACCTTACATGGGATATTAATTTTATCTTTATCTGTTTGGATTGGAGCCTCTTCTTTAATCTGAAGCTCTATTTCACTTAGGACATTAACTTTGTCTTGAATATTTGTTATACCTGGTGCATCCAATTTAACTTCATCAACAGCTTTAACTAGAAGTTCTACCTTAGTTGGGATATTAACTTTATCTGGGGTATTTCTTTTGCTTTGAGCTTCTACTTTAAGTTGAGGCTCTATTGGAACAGTAACTTTATTTTGGACATCCAGTTTAGTTTGGGCTTCTACTTTAATTTGGTTGCCAGTTTTAGGTTGAGGTTCAGATTTACTTGGAACGTTAGGTTTGTCTTGGATGTCTATTTTATTTTGGACACTTGGTTTAACAAGAACATCAGCTTTCGATTTGACATCAGTTTTAACCTGGGCTTCACTTTTAACGTGGGCTTCACTTTTAACTTTTTCTTTATCTTTACTATCTAATTTACTCTTAACTTCGGAATCAGTTTCAACCGGAGTATTAGGCACAATTTTCTTTTCAGAAGAAGTGCTTGGTGCATAGATCGCAGGAGATGTAGCTCTATCAGCTTCTGCTGTTACCTAGAGAGAAACATAATAATAAATCCATTAAATAATTAGTTAAACATAGATGAAAAAAATATGAGGAACAAAATATGAATTCTTACATAAAATCTAGAAATAAATAAATTGTATTTTGCATTTGTTTTTTTAAATTAAAACATATTTAACCCTTTATCAATACCATTACTATTTATAACAATCTCTGTAAATTATGCACTATTTAATATTTTGTTGCCTTTGGCAACAGCCTAATTACTATTACTTCATCTATGTAGGCTAAATTTTGCACTGTTGAAGATTTGGTTGCCATCAGGAAACATAGATCTACAAATTCATCTCTAAAAATTCTAGTGACAATTTATAGAAATGAAGTGATCATAAATAAATATTAGGTTGTTTACCAAATGGATACACTCACTAAAAGAAAAAGTTAAACTAATACTAATAAAATAATGAACCTAATACTAATTGGAATTGTGTCTCATATTTATGCGCGCACGCTTATGCTATACTATATGAATATAAAACTTTTGATATTTTATTCTAAATTTTTCAACTTTCCAATAACACCAATATATTGCACGTCTCAAGATCAATATATGAAAACAAAAGTGAATACATCTTCATAATTTAAAAGAAAAAATTCTGTATATAGAATATTACTGTACATTAAGAACACATTTCCTTTTTCTCTTCACTTCTCATTCCATCCCTAGCATATGAACTAGAGGTGCTCATTTACTAGGGATGGAATTATATATTTGGATAACAGTAATGCGGATTGTCTCATGTAGATGTTTCATCATAACCAATAGGTGCACATTAAATACAACAAAATAGTGTCTAGCTATAATTTATATAACTATAAATTATACTAGAAATGGCCAAACATTCACAATTTAAAATATCACAATATTTCAATATGACTCAGATATTCTTAGCATTTGTTTCCTGCAGGATTTAAAAAGGGCATGCATAAAAGCAGAGCATCTGGTCTAAGACAGAGCTTTACTCCCCTTT
>PXIH01S0000773.1:15875-27013 GCA_003024985.2 Euperipatoides rowelli
ATTAATATATTTTATTAAATACAATCTATGGGGAAGAGAGGTTGTTTTGGAAATCAAAGTGAGAAGGTGTATAAAAATATTTCGAATGGCAATGGATATTTTGTCAAATTCTTTGCATCTGAAAGTTTTGGTGGCGGAGATTTTGGCGAATGAGCTTGGAGATTCTGCCAACAGTTATATTTTTACTTATTTTTTTTATTTCTTCTTTGTTTCATTTCTGTTATCATGATTCTATTACCAGTCAATAAAACATTTTTATGCAACAAATTTTGTGTATATAATGTTTTGCTTATTAAATTTATAACAGAACAAAATCTTTTCGATGAGCATATAAATAACAATAATACACACATCTGAATATTTCACCAAATTTATAAATCTTGCCTGAATACTGTGTCACCTTTGTTAATTAAATTTTAAGAAAATAGAATTCTAATAACATAATGTAGTTATTAACATATGTAATAAACCAATAAAAAAACTATTTGTAGTAAAATGTATTGGAATTCGGAAATTTTTCCGATATCAACAAGGTGAGATAGAGGACCTTGGTTCTGTTGAACCAAAGTCCTTATCTATCTCACTTTGCTGATATCGGAAAAATCTCGGACACCATCCTCTAAAATCTCAGTCGCCTAAACTTCCGACACAAAGAATTTGACAAAATCTGTCAAAATTGCCGTTTACAATACAAAAAGATAAACATCAAAGGATAATATGAAAATAGCACCAAGCATTTTTAATTGAGACAGCACCTGGTTGCTAAAATGTCTGCCAAATGCCAATTATTGTGAATTTCTATGGCCAAAGCATTTGATTGATTTCTCACACGATCCAACAACAGGAAACGCTATTTTTTTTAAAAAAAGTTCTAAATGCATTTTATTATACTAATTTTTAAAATCATTTTTTTTAAAAGATCCATAAGACTTTCAGTAATTCTAACAAAATGATAAAAAATAAAGGCAGTGAATAATAATATTGTGTTTAAATAAATCAATGCAAGAAAAAAAACCTGCAAGGCTATTAAAAAACCATTCAATGCACGTGAAGCATAAGAGTTTCAAACACATGCTCTCTTATGCTTGCTCCAGTTCAACTAATGTGACAACAGTTTATAACAAATATTTTTATTCATTATTTCTTTTTTTATTGTGTTGCTTTTTGCATGCAAGGAATAACTGATTTCTGTTCATGTATTTTTTACTCTCGTAATACAGTCTTTCTATTTTTACTAGTAAATACTGTGTTAACATAATATCAATTATAAGCGGGTAAACGGTGCATAAAACAATCTACTTCCTTAATTTATTCATGTTTGTTTTTTATGTGTGTGGGTTTTTTTTTTTTTTTTGTTATAAAAGGTTACATACACATTTTGAGTGGTCATATTTGCTGGAGGTGGCTCTTACCACCCCCGACAAATATTTATTCCTGTTGTTTTATTTGGTCGGACCAGCTCGACAGTGTGACACTCCTCCCCCCCCCCCCCTTCCCGTTATCATTTTAATCATTCAGCAAGCTTCTGCTGATTTTGTAACAATGGTGGTACTGGAATAATTTATATTCCAACATCAGTGTCCTGTCAGTTCATTTCTTTTATTTTGTGTAGCGAGCCCCTGGGCTCTTAAAGATGACGACTAGCAGATACCGGCAGCCAAACATTGCAACACAGCCCAGGNATTCACTACTGCATGCAATTGGATACCGTGATACAAAAGTCAAACCAGAACAGCTAACACAGCCCAGGGATTCACTACTGCATGCAAATGAATACAGTGATACAAAAGTCAAACCAGCAAAGCTAACACAGCCCAGGGACCCATTATTGCATGCAAATGGATACCGTAATACAAACGTCAAACCGGCATAGCAGTTTACTAGTACTGTACTTAACTTTCTGTACATGTTTTAAATGTTAATATATATTTTTTTTAAATATAGATACCTTCGACTAGAAGCAAAATTTATAAAACTACAATTTTGAAGTAAATAAATTTAAAATTGACTTTTTCATCTAGTTTTTTTTTTACATTTGGTATGCAGGAAACACTATATTCTATACATTTCAAACAGTGGACAGGCCATCACGAATTTCCTGGGGAGCCGGTCTATGCCCCAACCCTTAGTTTGGTGTGCAGACCATCTGCCTTCCCAAGGACTGGTAGATGGATATATTTCCCGGGCTGATCTAATGAGCCAGTCCATCCCTGATTACAAGCCATTATTTTGCTAGTTCAAAGATATGCGATGCGATGCCAGTCTGACTACTCCTTCTCTTCGGAGTCACTGTCGTGTTTGCAACTATCTCCAAAACCCTTCTTTCCCAAACCACTAATAAACCCTTAACCCAACCAATCCACTCCTCTCCTCCCTCAAAACCCAACCACTTACTTAATATCTACTCCTTTCCTCTACCCTCTCCCATCTCCACCCCCTTTCTCTACTATCCTTTTCCTTTCTAAACAAAGTATCCCACAATCTAACAAAATATGTTCCAGATCCTCCCTTTCATCCCCACATAACCTACATGACACCTTATTATCCTTATCAAATTCTTCATCCTACCCCTTGTTTTCAAACTTCCCGCCCTAGCCTGAAACAATAACTCACTCCCCCTATCATTACCATATAACAAACCCTCTTCCCTGATACATACTTTATTTTTATAAATACCCAAAGTACTCTTCCTCTCCATACCCTTCCTCCAATTATAATTTTCTCTTTCCCTTACTAATTTATCATTATCCTTATTCCAATATTTATNCATCCCCACATAACCTACATGACACCTTATTATCCTTATCAAAATTCTTCATCCTAACCCTTGTTTTCAAACTTCCCACCCTAGCCTGAAACAATCTCACTCTCCCTATCATTACCATATAACAAACCCTCCTCCCTGATACTTTATTTTTATAAATACCCAAAGTACTCTTCCTCTCCATAACCTTCCTCCAATTATCATTTTCTCTTTCCCTTACTAATTTATCAATATCCTTATACCAATATTTATAATTTTTACCCTTAATTACTTCCTTTACTTCTCCTTCCCACAACCCCAAATATAAACTAATCCTTTCCCTATCTACCTTCTTTGCCAATTGAATAACCCTTTTATACCATTTACTCTTCCTTACCCTTAGCATACTATCCCTAAAAACCCAATTATATACCCTTTCCTCTCCCATCAACTGTAACCTAACAAACCTTTTCATTTTCGCTTTTGCCTCTACTCTCAAAACCACTCCATCCCATATCCTCTTTAATAGCCTCTAAAGCAGTAAAACAATGTCCTCCCAAAGCTATCCTACCCATTTCATTTTGCGCTTTTTCGTACTCCCTTCTTAACATAGCATTATACACTAATACATCATTCCCAAACATTAACCCTGGAACCACTACTGATTTCCAAATTGTTCTTATAACCTCATATTTATTAAAACTCATACACGCTACTCTCCTTACCATCCCCTTACTTCTTTTTATTTTATCCAACAATTTTAATTCCCAATCCCTCAGATAATCCTTATCTCCCCTTAATACCACCCCCAAATATTCATAATTCCTAACTTCCTCCATAACTACATCACCCAATTTATACACTACCCCATCCCTATAATTAACTCCCATCACCTTACTTTACTCTTTACTAAATTCCAAACCTAAATCCCTTCCTAGACCATAACAAATATTCAATAACTCCTGCATATCTCCCTCATTTTCAGCAAACAATACATCATCCGCAAATAATAAACCCAGTAACTTTTTTCCCCCTTTTAACCCAACCCCCATCCCTGAATCTAATAACATTCTATCGAACTTATCCATATATATTAAAAATAAAATCGCCGACAATGGACATCCCTGTCTCAAACCCTTCCCACATTTCCCCTCTTCCAAACAAATCTCATCCCATTGTAACCTAAACTTATTCCCATTATACCCTCCTTAAGATACTAATCCATCTCCCACCCATACCCATCTCCTCTAAACTCTCCCATAACTTTTCTCTATTCATATTATCATATTCTTTTTTAATATCTAAAAAGCCTAAAACCATCCCCTTATTCTCATTAAAACTCCTTTCTATCAAATGAGATACCATAAAAATACAATCACCAATATTTCTGTCCCTCTAAAACCATGCTGTAACTCTCCTAATTTCCCATTCCCCTCTAACCACTCCACAATCCAACCTTTTAAAATATTCATAAATAATTTATATAACACTAGTAACCGCCACTGGCCTATAACTATCTAAATCCTTAAATAAGACAATATTGTCTTTACCCTTACCCTTAAAAATCATCCTAACTCTTGTCTCCTTCCATTCATTAGGTACCTCTCCTCCATTCAATATAAACTCAAAATTCTTTCTCAAACACCCTCTTCCCCTAATCCCTAAACACCTTAACATTTTCACTGCAATCCCATCCATTCCCCTCGCCTTCCCATCTTTCATTTTCCTTAAACCTTCATTAAACTCCTGCTTCACAATTTTAATATAATCCCCACTCTCTCTTTCCCTTACCTTCATTCCATCACTTCTACCTTCCCCACTCTCTCCTTGAATAACTTTCACATATCTATTTAACAACTTGTTTTTCGTCACTATCCAAACCACCTTTCTTCACCTCCTTTTCATCTCTTCTACCCTTAACATAATTCCAAAATTTTTTACACCCCTCTCTTATTTCCAATAATAAATTCTTATCCAACTTTCTCCTAAATTCTCCTACTTTCATCTTTACCTCATTTTTATACCTCAAATAATTTTCCCATTTCTCCTTTATAACCCCATATTCCCCATTTTTAAACTTTTCTTATATTCTCTATTAGCTCTATTTCTTAACTTAATACATTTCCCTATTTCTTCATCCCTCTCTTTTATTCCTTTCTTTTTACTATTCCTTCCCTTTCCCCAATTCCTTTTTTCCATTAATGTCACTTCAGCACCTTTATTTAGACTCCAGAAAATCCTTAAAACCAACATCACCCAACCTTACCAACTTATCTTCCATTATATCCCCCAATAATTTCAAACCCACTTTTTTTTTTAAATTCCATCCCTTGTGCTTCTCAACCTTACTCCCATACTCACCTCCCCCACCCTTCCCCCCCAATTTAATTACAATCATATTATGATCCGATACACATCCCTTTTCCTCACCATCCCATATTTTCATTTCCTTATAATGCCTTCCCCATTCAACACCAAATAATACATAATTCAACACTTTACACCATTCCCCTCTACTCCAAGTATATTCCCCATCACAACAATCCATCAAATTACCAATATCCAAATCTACTTCATAACAAAACCTCTTTAATAATTTCCCATTATCATTATCCACTCCCTCCAATTCCTCAATATGTCCATTAAAATCCCCCATAATAATAATCTTATAACCTCTATTCCTATACTCCCTCACTCCCCCTAATAATTCCTTAAAAAATCCCTTTATTCCATTCCAAATTACCCTTATCATTTACTGCCATATATACTATTCCCAATGCAATTTTCAAATCACCTGTATCCAATAAACCCCACATATACTCTTTACCCTTTATCACCTCTAACATCCTTTAAACCCTTTCCTACCCATAAACCCATACCCCCCCTTTCTTATCCCCCTCTACCCTATTATTCCCATACCAAGACCCCCTTCTAAAAAAGGAACTCCTTCCTCTTAAATGAGTTTCCACCACCCCTAGAATCTTAATGTCGCTCCCACATTCACAAGCCACCATCAAATGCTCCCACTTTTCTCTTCTTCCGCCTTGCATATTTATAAATCCTATTTTCACTCCCCCTTCCCTAACCCTACTTTTTCTTTTAAAAACCCTGCCCTACCCCTTCCATCCTCCTTCTTTTCTTCACAAATTCCCTTTAGCAACCCTCACTTCCATTCTTTCACTTATCCCCTTCAATTTCTCTCCAAAAAATCTAGCACCCTTACTATATACCATCCCTTCTAAAAAATTCCCTACCCATATTCATCCCTATATCCTCAAATAATACCCCTTCCCTCTCACATAAAACTCTTAGCCTCCCATTCCATTCCCTAATTAACCCCATATATTTCTCTCCATCATATCTCAATAATGCCCCTATTACACATACTCTCCCAATACACCTCCTCGCCACCTCAATTAATTCTTTCATTCTATTCAAACCTAACCCTAAATTCCCTTCCATTATCTCCCTTACCCCACTTACAATTAAAACATCCTCCCCGCCCATCCTTTTTCTAAATTCATCCCTCAAATCCCCTAAATCAGCACCTTCCAAAGATATCTTAACCCTATTTTTCCTGTCCTGCAAACCCCAAATATCCCCTGCTCCTCTAATCCCTTCATCCCCAATTAATAATTCCCCTCCACCCCTATCTTCCACCTCAAATTTCCTGCTCCCATTAATAACCTCCTTTCCCCTCTTTTCTTCCTCCTTTCCATATTTCCTAATTAAGCTACATACTTTTAACATCCTATTAACCCAAAATTCCTCTAACTTAATACTCCCCGTTTCATCTAAAAAAATAACATCTCCCTTGTCCCTCTCCCAATCATCCTCAATACTAGACCTTACACTTTTATCCACCCCTTCCTCTAAATACAGTGCCGCCATCTAGTGCTTAATAGTCAAAACATTATTCCCTCATAAATAATTCAAGAGATTTACATCATGAACCTTTTGAGGTTCTCCAATAATGGCTGAGTTCTCCATCAAACAGTGATAAGGATGTCTTTTCAATTAAGGGTCCATACAAAAGGAGAATCTTGGTTAGGAAGGCCCTCCCGATAACATTTTCATGTTTATCGAACTGCAGATTTAAAAGTGAAAAACAGGTCCTCGGATCTTTTCTATGCAAGAGACTTTAGAATTTTAAAATTGGAACTAGTTTTCTATTTAAAATTACAGATATACAGTACTATAATTAATGAACAAATGGTAATGTTTTGTTTTGTTTTCAATTAAATTTAAATGGTATGCATATTTCTCTTCCTTTGGATACAAAAGAATGTATTGTCAAATTTGGTAATTTTATCCCTTTCTGTTTTTAAAAATATACCGAGTTACAGATTTCTAGAATTTTTCATTGGATGGCCAATGAAAAAATTCTACAACTGTTTTCTTTCTCTTAATGTCTTAGTAGTATTATAAGTAGGCCTATATTTAAAAGAGCTCATAAGTATTCATGTAGAAAATTTCACAGGATGTAAGATGCATTCTGGGTATTTACTGTAAGTAAAAGACGTATTTATAATAGACCGACCAATTTTTTCCTTTGAAATCTTAGCGATATCTTTATAATCAAGATCTCATTAAAGAAAGGGAAAACGTGTTCTATTAGCAGCCGTAGATTGTTGGTAATCTATTTTTTATTGAGTTAACTTTTTTTTTTTAATTGTGCCTACATATAATCACTAATATTTGCCAGAAGCAAACAGACAGCTGGTTGATGTAGGCTACTTCAGCGTCTGCAACAGTTCTTCACCCTTGTGAATAATTAGTATTATGTGCTGTTATATCTTTCCTTTCTTGAAGCAGTATGAATAATGGTAACCTGTGTAATAGACTATTAATATAGAACTACTGAAAATATCTTATTCAATTGTTGGCAGTGTATGAGAATTTGTTCATTGTTTCTAATTATAATTTTGTTGATGATTGCCAGAACTGTTTAATGATACTTGCTGCTGGTTGTGCTCATAACTGGTAAATTGGAAATTAATATTTATTTTTCTTTCTTATTTATATAAATGAATTGAATCCATCTCTTGCGATTTTTACAAAAGTAAAAAAAAAAAAACAATTTTAAAAAATAATTCTAAAAACTAATGTACATTATTGTGCACCATTCATTATTTTCTTAATATCTATTTTGGCTAAACTACGGTATACTAAAATTTAGATGGATACCAAATACTGATGAAAATTCATGTTGCTTAAACATAAAAAAATGGAAATGTAGTTGCTTTGTTTCTTTTCTTTTAGGTTCCCTGTACCACGTTCTTGCAAAAGCTAATCCGCCATCTCGTATTGTCCCCATACACGATCGTGGAAATAGTATTTTTATCTACTGTATATGGAATAGGATTGGACCCAAGGACCCCTTTCCTAGCCTGGTTACCAAACATCATATTCCAAGGGGTCCAGAGAATTAGTCTCGGCAGGATTCATGGCTTAGTAATTAATATAATAGTAATGTTAAAATCTAAAGATGCAAGGACGTTTTTTAATTATTTTATTATTATACCAGTGATATTAATACAAATTTATAATTAAATAATAAGTACACAATTCGTATTTAAGCTTACATAGTAATATTTCTTTGTATTTTGACTATGCAGCTTTATTTTTATTTGTAGTTCCTTGAAAAAATTCTTCACAACATCCACATACTGTACCGCACAAAACACATGCATTACTGAAACCATTTTAATTAAACTAGGCAAATCTTAGCTATATTTTATAAAGTTGATTATATTTTATTTACACATCGAGCCCAATTTGAAGCTCGAAAGAATATTGTTACATATTTTCTACTCATTATTTAAAACCAAGAAATAAAAATTAATTGTTATACTGATTATTAAATAAATTCAAAACTATTTGCCTAATGAATATGCGTAATAGTCTAGGGCATGGGTTCTCAGCCTTTTTGTACCCTAGGGCACATTCTAAAATACCGATTGGGTGGCGGGAACCATCTATATTTTCCGCAATGATGAAAATATATGATGAGCAGATGTCAAAAACGTGGTAGAATCTGGATTGTATCGCCAGTATTTAGACAATTCTCTTACTATCCCCACCATTACTCAATTCGGCCGTCTGCCTGCTCTGCACTCAAGTTTGTCCGTGTTAACGTGGTACAAAAGGTAAAATTAAAGTGATTAATTTACAAGAAAACAAATGCCTAAAATTGGTGCCTAACTAATCACAATCTAAATCAATGTGATCCGGGTGCCGCCGAGTTAACGTGTACAAGCTTTCATTTCGTGGTTGAACAGCGGATGTCACACACAAATTGATCGTGGGCACAGGGTGATGTCTCGACTAAATTTGCATTTTCTCAATTCTATATACAGTATATTCCCAGGATTTGTTCCTATTCAATTGCTTTCATTTTTATATAGACATATCATAACAGCACACAATAAACTGACAATGTGGTTCTAATCAAATTCAATACTAATATAAACAAAGATTTGCTGTTTGTTGATTAGGCCTATATCAAACAGAAAGAAAAAATACTAAGAGCAGACATATTTTGGTATATGCATCTTCCTTCTTTTCATCACAAATGGAGAAATAAATAATGGAAATTTCAAGCATTTTAAAATGTTTCTCCCTAATTCCATTTAGTTCTAAAAATTTCATGCTTTATTATTGAAATGCCCTGTTCCTCCACACAAGAAGCTAACAAATATAGCTAATTAAATTCAAGAAAATATACAAATGTATAAAAATATTATTGAAACATAATTTAGATTAAGAAATATTTGTGAAGATTAATTTTAGCTAAATTTTAATTTAGCGAATATGAGCTGGACGCTAAACATGCCAAATTAAATTTCTCGATGCACTGTAATACAAAAGTTTGACAAGAAAAAATAAATTAATTTATAAAATAAACACTTAGCTTGACGTTTAAATGGGGCGCACTTATCTTCTGAAGCTTGAGATAAATAACCAGTTAAAAACCCAAGGGTTTTTTTTTCTTCGAAATTTCATGCCAATCTTCAATTATTAGAGTGAATACCACTATTAACTTAGCTAATCTTTAAGAATTATACATTGTTTTACTTCCTAACGTTTTTTAAAACTAACGCGGGTTTCTCAATATTGATCGATAAAATGTAAAAATTATGTGGCCTATATACAGTAATATACTGTAGGCTCCTTACAAGGGTGTTTTGATTTTAGCCTAGGTTAATTAAAACACTCGTATAATAAGAAAAACACTTTTATTAAATGTATTCACTTTGGTGTGCTATCAAATTTTTAGTGAATAAACATCGTACTTAGAACAATTTATTTAACATTAAAATAATACGTAATTAAAATTATATATGATACAAATTTTTCTTAATTAAAAGGGACTTAGGGATCAAAATATTAAAAAAAAATACTTTTAGAGAAGACCACTTAAAAAAGGAAGCCTAAAAGCCCATTATTTTTCAAAGATCCGAAAAAGCACGATAATACCCGAAAATCTCCAAAAAAAAAAAAAAAAGTGGGTTGATTTTTTTTTTAAAAAAAAAAAACAGGTTTTTTTCAAACCCTGAAATAAATAGTAATAATTTCAAACAAATTCTTGATATAAACGTTTTTTAAAAAAAAAATCAAGCTTATAAAGATGATTTATTTTTATCCCCAACTTCAATCATTAGTCATCTAAAATGCATTTACATAATAGGCCATGCTTCCTTACATATAAATACCCTCGTCCTGCTTTCTTGAATTTTGAAAGTTGGCAAACCTATAACTGCAATGAATTGCTGTACTATATTATTTTTATTTTCTTCTTTTGAAATTTGTAAAACTATTGTCTTTTTTTCTAGTGATAAGTTATATTCTTTATATTCCAATTGCATTAAATATTCTCAGCTTTGAGTGGAAGTTGCAGTCAACAGACTTTACTTCGATCAGCACTTGGATTTATTTTCAAGTAATACTGCCAAAAGTCTCATGCTGTTAATAATTCTTATTATAAAGAGTCATAAGGGTAAAAAAAAACTTCAAAATTTTTGTTAAATAGTATTTATAATACTGCATATTATACTGTAACACCGATACCTTTTAAAAAACTCTAACAAATCCAAAGACTGATCCAAACTTTTTCAAAATGAGCTATAATTTAACTTTGGCTTACTAAAACGTAGAAATCTTTTAATGCACTTACTGTTACAGTATACATATAGCCAAACTTACAGTTAATATTTGATTTTAAAATTAGACTACTTTGTTACAAAAGAAAAACTGGCTATTGTTAGATTATTTTGATTTTCAAAAGCAGGTCGCTACTCTCATATGGATGTTCTTTATACCAAGTCAAGTTAAATTGTAAAATATTTAGGGGTGCAAGGGAACCGAGTTAATAGTCGGTAACCGTAATAGCATT
>PXIH01S0000776.1:2294-27270 GCA_003024985.2 Euperipatoides rowelli
AAGAAGTTTTATGATTACTGTACTTTTTAACAAAAGTTTTTAAATCTCAAACGCGAATTCAAAAATTCGCGAATGTGTTAGTAAAAACGCAAAAATAACCATTCATGCAAAAACCCATATATACAGTAGTTTGTCATAAAGACTAGACTGTACTGTAGATGTTGCCCAACTAGCTTTTCTAAGACCCATATCTGATAGTTTATATTACAATTATTGGGTTAAAGCTCACCAAAAATGATATTTTTTTTTTTTTGGGGGGGGGGGGAGGGGGTTCATCTTTTTCCCACCCTGCCTTGCACAAACTCATATTTTTATTAGGAATTGTGAAAAAAAATTTGTAAAAAAAAAACAACAACATATTGTCAAGTGTTGCCAACCAAATACTTTTAAGTATAGCCAGCCAACTAATACAATTGGGCAATTATTATTACCGTTAACAAAAGTGGATTTCTCATAGAATTTGTGATATTGCAGCAAATTAAAGTCTGACACAGAGTTGTAGTGTCAATTATAATGAAACTAAAGATAAAAAGGTGGGCCCTTATGTATATCTTCTAATCTGAAAGTGATGTTTTAAGCTACATCAACATCACCGAGTGTGTTCTCCGAGGTGGTGTTTAAGTGTGAAAAAATATATAGCTTACACAATTTATTGTTTGCTGACAATATTTATATCACAACGATACAATATAAAATATTTCCCTGTAAAGAATTGTCAGAACAGGCAACAATACTGTTATTAGGTGTAGGTATTGTCAGAACAGACTACTGATAGCTAACTTATTTAATTTAACCATTTGACTATGGAATTGTGAAAAATCAACTATAAATCCCATGTATCCCAGATATGTTTTCACTAAATAGCGCACATTGTACAAATCTTAGAATGTAAAGCAATATCATACAAGTTGTGCCTGGACTCAGAAAACCCATAAGTGATTGAATTGATTAGAGCCTATTTTCTGACCCTGGTAATGGCTTTTCCAACAATTGCACATGTTCCCTGAAACTTGATTGGTTAACGAGTTTGAGTTCGGAGGTTGTGTCACAAATGACCAAATAAAGGTTTATTGCACCTCTTGATTAACATATGGTTTGGGGTATAGTGGGTTTAATACGTAGTAGGAGTTAGTGTTCAAGGTTAGAGTGAAGGTTACGACTTTATATATATATTAAAAAAACTGCCATCCATTTTAGTCAGTCATGCGCAGCTGTTTGCAAAAGACACTAAAAGGGTCAGCTAGTAGGTGCTAGTATTGAATTGTCATCTTTTACATATTTTCTAAGTATACTTAAAAAATACCGTTCAAAAAACAAAATTTCTAGTAGAATGAGAAAGAGGCATGACTGCTGCCCATTTCATGCTAATATTTGCTCTTTTAGTGCAGCAGGAAGTGTTGTACTGTTTAACTCTTCATTTTCCAATGCAGATGATAATTTAAAGATTAAAGAAACACAAGAGTACGAGGAATATTAAAGACAAGAATTAACTAAAAAATTAATATGGTCTAACTGAAGATGGGGAAATTTTAATTTTTATTATTTTGTGGGCAGTTCATTATTTATTTTTCTGCCCTTTTAAGTAAAGAATAGTTTAGCAAGGATTAAATACCTACAGTGACTTGCCCTTATTACCCCCATTTTATTTATTGTGGAAACATAACTATAATATCGGTACTTACTGAGGTTCATCCAGGCCACCATTTGACAATTCGCTGCTGGACGATGTCCTATCAGAGCCAGTACTATCCGGTCGCTTTTGAAAAGCTGACACAAGTCTTCCACCAGCTACAAGGGGAAAAAAGGAGTTAGAATGTTAAATAAATAAAAAATGAGAGGTAAAAAAAAAAACATTTAAGACTTATGATGGCAGCAAATTTCATATCAGGAGATGAAGACTAGGTATACACCATCTAGTGGCATAGGCAGCTTTTCCACATGGAACAAAATTTTATTTTGATAAGTTTTTTTTTTTTTTTTTGGCCCTTTGAACAGTTTTATTTTTATTTATTTATTTATTTTAATTTTTGAATGTTTAATGTATTCTCTGAGAATACTCTGTACTTTTTTTTATTATTGTATTTTTTTTTTAATACGGTACCTATTTTTGCAGACAAAAAAAAAAATACGTTTTTTATTATCATTTTCATTTATGAAAATTGTTTTATTAAAAGTTGAAGAGCTGCTATTGGAATCAGAAACAAATGCGAAATATAATTTTAGTTTACCAGTAGGAGATGATGAATAAGGATTTAAATTATACAGTATATTATTATACAGTTTTAATAAAAACTGTACATTTTTTTTTTCATCTTTAATATTGTACTGTTTTGCCATCTTCCTTAATTTTTTTTTTAGAACAGTACTTTTATGAGTGAAATTAAATATAATAATAATAAGCCTCCATAATACTGTAACAATTCTTGCAGTCAGACCAGATTGCCTTGTACATATATAATAAAAAAAAATATGACAGTACCATAAAAAAAAAAAAGAAAGAGACATTTAGCAACTAAGCATAATCGTAGTGTGTCTATATTTCCTACTTCACAGCCGTCTATCTAGCTAGAGTCTAGGGATAAATGCTGTTGCCAAGGAATAGCTTGATATTCCACAGCAAATACACATAGGAAATAATTAAATTATTAAAATTAACATAGGTGCCATTTTTAAGAGTATTTCAACAGTGGGCCCTTTCCACCCCTGCACACCCTTCTGGTTATACGCATAATCGGACACTATTAGAAGAATTTGGAAATAATATCAAACATGCTGTCACCTTATAATATATAGATACAAATTTTCCAAATTTATTACAATATTAATATCAAGAACTATTCTGGTGAATTTGGAGACTTTTTAGCCATTAAATCAATAATAGTGTAGAATATACCTTCATCTATATTAAATTGAGGTCAATTGTTTCAAATTGGCTACAATATTGACATTATAAAAGACTTCGGTGAATTTAGAGATTTTTTTTTTAAATGTCATAGTCTAAGAATCTGTCCTCATCTATTAAAATGTAACCCACATTTTTCCACATTGTCTATGATGTTATTGTAGACAATTTGAAATAATAATTATATTAGAAATAGTTTGTTACTCAAGATATAGAATTTAAACCAACCCTATTAAAAAAAAGGAAGGGGGGTGGGTGTATTCCAAAGCTAATTTTAACCTTTTCTAAAGATTCACGCAGGTTTGCCAACCGCCATTTTCAGAGAATTTTCAAACAGCTTTTATTATAATGCTAAATACCTCTAGGCAAATGCCATGCTTTTTTCTTTAGGATATTTTATTTCTCTCATGGAAAACTCAACTCAGCGCAAAACTAAGAGGAAAAAAAGCTGAGTTAAATCAATTCATTAGCAGACTGTACAATATGGAAATACATGGAATCGTCCATGCTCCCAACTTAGTTTTTTTTCCAAACATTGCATTCAACATAGAAGCTTTAATGACTACCACTATTTTTGTCAATTAGAAGCTGCACTTATTGTTGACGTTACACTTGATTTTTACAAGGAAGAACATTATTTTCCCTGAGATTAATCCACATGTGAAAGGATTAAGGAATCATTTTGTTAATCCCTCAATATAAATGAAATTCCATCCCATTTATTACTCAGAGGTTATTACCAAGAGTAATCTAATTTAAAAAGTAATTCAAAGATACTTTGTTAGTAAATTAGTGATTACTTAAATTACTAACTATAAATTTTAACTTTCAACTAGTTATTAAGATAATTTTGAAATTTCTGCATAATATAAATATTAACATTCTTATTAATTTGCTTTTTTACTACAGATAGAAACCGTAACCTCATAATTTCTGATAAATGCTAAATTCAAGAGTTACTCCTCTCGGTGATACTTAGGTCCAATAGATACTATAAGTCATCAGTTTTTAACCTCTGTTCCATGGAACCCCCAGTGCTTTGAAAAATATCTAAAGGGTGTCACAGGAAAAAAAAACAAATGACGGATAAATCAAAAAGAAAAAAAAAAATCCTTAATTTCTTAAACTGAAATATTTTTGCTATACAAATCATTATTTTTTAAATTTGGTACAGGAAACAACTTAGTATTCCATTTAGGCTATTTTGTGGTCTCCAAACTTAATTGGTGAGCACACCTAAATCAATAAAAATAAATATCACACACACAATACAAAATCGAAAACAATCCTGGAGCATCAATCCAGGATTGTCATTCCATAACTTAATTCCAGGAACGACCGTGTGTACTTAGCTTTACTAGCCTTAGTACTTAGGTTGGAAAAAAAAACTCATTGTGCCCCCTAGAAATCGAACCAAATAGTCATGGATGCCAATATGTACAAGCATTTTGGCATCCATGACTAATTCCACATGATCAACATGCCTTGACACCTTTTGTAGTTTTTGTTTTCAGTATTAACCAATAGATGGCAGTAAAGTAAAAGTTTGGAATACATTTTATTCCAAACTCAATAGTTTCAATTCAAAGGTGTCAAAAGATGGGATACCATCTACAAGTTAATTATTCAAATATGGTAAACAAATGAAATATTATGGTCTAAAATTTAACCTATCATTCACAAGAAAATATGACAAAAATAAAAAAAAACATTGAGATGATTTTAATCAATGATGATATTTGTTTATTTTAAACAAAGACAATATTCTGAATTTCCTGATTTAGGGCTAATATTACCCAGCTTTAAGGCATAGTGGTACAAACATTGTCTGGAAACCAGGGTTCAATTTTCATATGTTAACTATCATAAGAAGACAGTCTTGTTTTTACCAAACTTTAATAATTCAAGTTAAATGTACTAAATATAATAAAAATCAACTTTATTATTATTTATTGGTTTCTAAAGACTTTTTTTTCTTTCCAAATACAAACATATTTCACTGCCAGTTAATAAAAAAAATATACATTTTATTATTTTATATGCTTACCTGGAAGGGCTGGTTTTGGACGAACAGCAACTTTGGATGGAGTCGCAGTATTTGTATCCCCTTCCACTTTTCTGACCAACTGCTTGACGCTTATATGTGAAATGTTTTTCTCCTCTGGATTGCCAAGGGGTTCCTCACAGTCTATATCCACCACCTGGCAGCCAGATTTGAGACGCTGTTTAATAGTTCCCACATTTTCATTAGCAAATGGAATGGTAGAATTGGAATCATTACTGGAAGTAGATCCATTGGAATCAAAACTTGATGCAGACTCTGTCCGTTTTTGCTTAAACAGTGGATTGGATTGCAACTCGTCTGAATTAGACGGGCTTTCGGAGAGACAATTCTGCATTTCTGAAATTTCCACAGAATTTGTCATTTCAGATTTTTTAATAGGGCTTTCAGTCTCTAATTCCCCCCAAAAGGGTGGTGGTGGAGGAGGAAAATCTTCAGAAAAACTATGCCATTGTTTCACAAAGGATTTATTTTGATCACTGCTAAACTGTTGAGAAAACGCTGACTGGCATGACGCAAAGACCTGCTCTGCTTGTTCAGCCGAAGGAATATTTATTTCACTCTTTATTGAATTAGTTCGTTTAGGAGGTGGGGGTGGTTTCTTGGTCCGCGGTAGACTAGCTGTGCTATATAATATGCTGCCTGAAGATACAGGGCTGTGTCGAGAAGGGGATCCTTGAGCGGATGCAGGTTTGAACTGTGGCAAAATTATAGGTGATCCATGGGTCAATGTTTTCTCTGGAAAATCTGTACATGGATAAGTTTTTTCTGGTGTTGGCCAATCCGAGCTGACCCTATTTTCTATGTTACAATCTTGACTATCACCAATGATATCATTGGGAAATTCTCGACTAAGTCTTTTTGTTTTGGCAATAATTTTGGCAACAGGTCGTGGTTTAACAGTCACCTTTGGACGAGAAAGTGTTGATGTATCATTTTCAACAAGACCAATGGAATCATTTGTAGGTGTGATATCCCCATCAAGGTCTAGACTATTTTGATGATAAACTTGACTCCCGTCACATGACAGGGTGTCAAATGGTCCATGAGATGCCTGACTGGAAGATGTTTGGTTATCATCTGAACCTACTGTGTCACTAGTACTAGATCGCGATATAGACCGGCTAGGCGACCGTACTTGAATAGTTACTAAATCCGGTTGATAAATATTTTGTGAACGCATGGCTAACTCCCTTTTGATGATGAAATCATCTTTAGGCGGTGACTGTTGGAATGTTTTGAACTCAGGAATATTAACATTTTCACTAGAAGGAGAGTTTTTTTGTTTGGCAGTGGTAATAGGAATCTCCTGACTGTGAAAAGGATATGGCTGCACAGTCATTACTTCAGGAATGCATGGCGGCATGTCAGAGGATAAACAGTGTTCAACAGAAAAGCGTCTGGCGCCACTTATCTCAATCTCCTTCAGCCGTTTCACAGCAATCATGAGTTTTTTCTGATGACCTTCAAAGATAAAAACATATATATTTAGAAGTGTAGAGTTTAAGAAAATTAACAAATTCACGAATTATAAAGCCAGATAAAAGTAATTGTTTTTTTAAAAATTAAACTGATGTAATTGTAAATTAGTATAAATTAAAGCAAGTAGTTTGTCACATGTGAATTTGAATTAAATTTGTAATTTGTATAAAAGTATAAAATACTCATAATCAAGTGAATGTTAATCAAATTGTGCATTGCAAATTTAATACAAATAGTCCAAAAAGTTTGCTACTTTGCCAGAAAACATTTTTTTTTTAAAAAATGACTGTTTAATACTAATCTAAATTAATCAGTTGAGTTACAAGTAATTTAATAACATAACTGTTATGTATGCAGATAAAATCTAATATGAAATTCCAAATAATGTAATATTAAATTAATATTAAACAACAATCTATTATTTAAATTATGCTTCTTAAACTGATATTTCCATGTTTTCATCAATATATTCCTCAAGACTTACATAAAATTTTTGAAAATAAAAAGCCTACGACAAAATACTAGCCTAACTGTAATTATGATTACTACTTCAAAACTTACAGCGTGTAATGAAACTGAAAAATACATGTAATATAAATAAAAAATCTCATGGTGATACCTCATCACTGTAATTTCAAAGTACGGTTGCAATTTTTCAAAATCGAGAAAGTGGATGAGAGATTATTATTTATGAAAAGGTATGTGGAATAAGTTTTTTTTTAGTTGTTTAATTACAATTCTTACTATTATTTCTGCTAATATGCAAAATTGACATAATAATAAAATGGTACATTTTTAGAACTAAACAATGGGAAATGGGACAAAAAAATTAAAAAGCAGGAGGGTACTGTTAAAAGCAGAATGGATGAATCACTGTAATTTCAGAGTGATATAAGGCATCACTAACATTAGGGCAAGCAAGTGAAATTGAGCTTGTCCAGAAAAGNGCCCTAAAGATTATTTTAAAAAAAGATTACTTAAGCTATCAACATGGTCTTGGATTATTTAGTCTTGAAACACTGGCTGCTAGACGAGAAAAATTGATTGTCGGATTTGCTAGTTCCTTTTTTGAGGCATTTCCGGATCACTTACCCATTAGATTTGGAGATGCTAGCAGTAGAATTACTAGAAATTCTTGTTGTTTTAGCATGCCTTACAAAAGAACTGTAAGATTTGCAAAATAACCGGTCAACTATATGATTAAGTTGGTAAATGAAAGTTGATATCCATTGGGAATTCTTTTTTTTTTTTTGGGGGGGGGGGTTTAAAGTATATTGTTAAGATATTATCTTTTAGGGATTTTTTTTTTTTTTTTTACCTTTCCTTGTAAAATTTTTTCCATAACCAGCAATGGGATAGGAAAATTTTGTTTCCATTATTTGTATTCTTTTGGTTGATATGTGTTGATAAATATTTATTGGAATAAAGTATACCTTTAATAATAATAATAATAATAATAATCAGTTTGATTTTATAGGCATGTAATGCATGTACATGGTGATATCTAACATTTCTAATTTTATGGCATTACATGATATACCGGTAACCATGTGACTTTTTTCTTCATGTTAACATATTTACAGCTCAATAGCATTAACTTTGATAGAGATTTGTGGGAATAACAAAAACATTTTCATATTAAAAAATACACACACACTTGACTATTATACAGTTTGTGTAAATACAGTTCAAAGCATAAACTCCAAAGCCATTTGTTTATGAAAAGTATCAATATTATCCTTTATGTATTTTTAACAGAAGCATCATCAAAGCTTCATCGAGCCTGCACTGATTAGCCAGATGCGATTGAAGTAATAGTCATAACAATAATGGAATATGCTAAGAGGAACTTCATATATTTGAATTATTTTAGCAACAATTCATTTACTTTTCTTAATCAAAAATTTTACTATACTCAAAACTATTCAACTAAACATGCTCCAAACTTGAGCCAAAGAAAATAAGTGAATTGGTCAACATCCTCCAGCTCTATTGATACCCTTTGCTTGATTAACCAAAAATTATACTAATTTTCTAGAATTGCAATCAAAATTGTTCCATATCTGACCACATACAGTATTTGTTAAAACCTTTGAACTTATGAAAGATAAATGATTTGGAGGAGTACAATCCATTATAAAACAGGACAAATTTGATCCCAGTAGATTGTTCACAGATTTATAAAATTATTCTGTTTTAGCCACAATTAGGTCATCCACACATTTAAGATGAAGTTTGATACCATTCGGCAGACAATGAGTAAAATGATAAAAAGGAGTCCTCTGGCAGGCAATTAGTAAAACAATAAATAGGAGTCCTCCAATGTATGATCGAGAGAATCATTAAAAGTGTTGAAAGAATATACTGTATCATCATTAGAAAAATAGAGCTCAAAAGTGTGTAATATTAAGAAAATTGGCAGCACAGCTCATCATGAAAGTTGTATCTCAACTCTACAAAAATGTCCAAACACTTTGTATGATGTACTAAATTATAGATAATTCCCAAAATAAAACAGATCCAGATATATTGGTATTGTAAACAATATATTGAATTACAATGTAGATAAAACAATGAAGGATCGAATGACCTTTAACATTGCCAAACTGCCCTATGTATTCTCTACAATGATCCAAAAGCAGGTTATAAAACAAAAAATACTGGTTCATAATAAAAAAAAAAGTTCAATCAAATCATCAAAATTAACACCTAACCAAGTTTGAAGACAGTCATAATAATAATATCAGGAAAAATAATATGAACAATGCTGTGCAACACTTAGCCATTTCCCAATTATTGGTAATTATCATTTTTTATTTTTCTTCAAGCCTGACAAATTTAGTTAAGAATTTATGGTAGTCATGTAGTCTTTAAAACAATTAGTTGGCCACCAAAGATGGAAGATTTTATCAATCCTTGAAGAGAAGGAAATTATATGTTGTTCTATCCATTAGTGAAACCGACATTGTGTTCAGAATTAATTAGGTTTATTTTTATGAAATATTTAATTTTCAAAAAGTTAATTGTCCACCATATTGAATCTAGATGGTGGATTTGTTTGACATACAGAAGGAAGATGGACTTTGTATTCATCTTTTCATTACCAATAATGCTTAATTCAATTAATTGATGATCTCTATGGATTTTTAGAATGTTAATTGTCTACCTTATTGATTTAAGATGGTGGATATGTTTGACATTAAGAAAATAGATAGAATTCAGTTGAGTATCAAATTGTTTTGACTAATGAATAAATAGTCAAAACAATTTTGTGTTTTTATCAAATGCTCTATGAATTTTAAAAAACCATTAATTGGTTGCCATATTAATTCAAAATGGTGGATTTTAACTCTATAACAATAAGCTTCTTTCACTGCAGTCTGACAATGTTTTTGGTCCCATGTCTAGTCTGAATCATATAACAATTATTGCAATTATTATAAAACCATCCATTCACAAAATACGATTACAATATATATTCAGCCTCATCAAGACTTGTTAGTTGTTACTATGCAATAGCTATCATAAATACTTCAGACATTAAACTATTTTTAGATCTTTCCCCCCAAAAAATTAAAAGGGTTTTTCAATATAGCACATTCCTCAACAACAATTGTTAAGTGGAACTGTTATCTTTACTTTTAAATGTATCATTCAAGAAAGAAACTTTAACAAGATATTTGTCTTGAATTCTTATCTGAATGTACGGAACATCGTTTAATGATTCACAGAGAATGGCAACAAAACAACAATCCTGACACAATTTTGCCTCTAATAATTTAATTCTATTTTGGAACACCTTATTTGTCTCTCTGGTGGATCTAGAGTTGATGTCCTCATTTACAAAATTTGTGGATGCCTTTTTGGTCATTAATGATTGTTTTATTTTATTTAAAAATATGCTTTATTTATATAGGTGATCAGTTGGGCTATAAAGTATACAACCAGCAGAAATTATTTCAACAATAACTATAGTGTAATGTTTCAATGTATTATTAATTTATTAAAATTAAGATACTAAATCAACAGACAATTAACAATTGACCAATTAGAATTCAGTTCAGTTTCAAATAATGGAATCTGAAATGCCGATTAATTATAGAAACTGAAATGTTTCTCTATTAACAATACTGTGATCCCACAATCTATCTTCTTTAATGATTTTTTCATCGAAATGATATAGTGATGATAAGATCCAGATTCACTAAATTCTGAAAAATTCTATTGATTTAGCTGCTCTCTATTGTGAAATGTTTTGTAAAAATGGAACTAAAGAAATTGACGAAAATGAAAACTCACCTAGTTTCTTGATGCCTATGTCTTCCAAGTCTTCCCACGTTAATTCTGTTACATAGTCGATATTATCATAACCTTGATGGATTAAAGTATCCACATATTGTTCTAAATTAAGCAAACGAAGCCATTCTTCTACGTTCATCTAATAAAATAACAAAAATTGTAAATAATTACAAAATTACAACTAGAAAAAAAAAAAAAGACTGAACACTTGATTTTTGTTATCTGGGGTAGCCTAAATGAATCTAAACCAAAACTTCAGCCTTCACTCTAATTATTAATATGATAATTATACATTAGCATCATTATTTATCATAATAATACATTAGGCTACTATGATATTACAATACCAATAAAAAATAAATAAAAAAAACTTAACAAGCCTAAATCAAAATAAAAATGAAAAATTAAAAAAAAAAATCTAATTTTTTCAGTAGCTCCATGTCCATTTGTCTTCTTCTGAAGTAAATTTCAAAATGAAAACAAGAAAAAAATCTAGAAAGATCTATTAACAGAGAACATGGGATGAATAAATACATTTGGGAAAAGGGGGAGGGATCGGATAGTGATGACCTCTAACGGCTGAAGATAGAAACAAATCTCAGGAGTATGAAAATATACAATGGTTACTTAATTGATGCTGTTATTATTAGTTAAAGTTATAAATTTTGATGATTATTATTAATGTTTAATTATATTCTATAGAGGGCATTAGCATTCAACTAAATTGATATACTGAGTATCTTTAAATAAAATGTACTACTGACAATTCTTAAACTAATTAACATTTTTAGATATTGACAATTTTGTCAGGAAGCGTTTTTCAATCCCTGACTGCTAAATCTGTAATTAATTTTTGTTTACAAGATTAGTCTTGAAATTTTGTCAAGTAATTTTAAAATGATAGCCGCTGGTACTAAATCCAGGTTGAGGATATTGCTTTTTTTTTTTTTTTTTTTTTACTTATTTTCTTATGCTATTAGTAATTAGTCAGTCATTAACACATAGACAAATCTACTCTCAATATTTATTATAAAGAAAGAAATATCTAAGTTAACAATTTTTTGTTTATAACATATTATTCATTTAGAGTTTTAGACAACCTACTACATACTATTTTTTTTTTTTAATAAAAATAAAACACATACCATAATACTTTATTCTAATTTAGGTAATGACTATTCGTACACAGTTTTGTATTAATAGAAACAATGGTATTTACACAAAGATCTGTTTAATATGTGACTTTACATTTAGCATATTCAACGATATCTAATCTTAACCCCACACTGACACTAACTCCAACATGAATATTATAGCATTTTAACGATCTCTATTAAACGATTTATATCCCGGATGTAGCGCCTTAAATGGCCGCTTGTCTTTTTGTAAATAGCCTTTATTTTGTATATATACTTTGTTTTTTTAGTTTTTCTACTTATTGTTTTTTTCTCTATCATTTATAACATTCCAATGAAGCTGTTGTGTCTTGCTGGCTTTCGGATCTGCAGTGGATATTTCATAGGGCGACAATCTTCTCGTCTACGGATGACTAGGCATTTCTCAGGGCCTGTGATAACCGGTTATCGTTGGTGATTCCTTGTGTTTTTAATTTTGGATTGTGTATTTTGAAGTTAAAATATACATTTCCTCTTAGTTTTTACTTCATTTTATCCTGGACTTTTATTTCCCTTTTATTTTATTTTGTTTTATTCTTTGAAGCTGTGGTCTTTTACTATGTTGAGATTGACCATGTGACCCGTCATATTACGTGCATTTATGGTGTGTTTTGAGGATTTTGAGTATTCTTTAACCATCGGAATTATTACTTAGTAAATTGGATTTCAGCTGGACTGTAACTTTGTTCTGATTTGATTTGTTTCATGAACCTGTCGTGTGGTCAATGATATATTTTTAATCATCAGACTTATTATATGGATATCATCTGGATTGTTTCTCTTTCTGATTGGTTCTATGGTATGGAACTTGTATTTATTTGACTGTTATCATCTGGATTGTTTCTTATACCATTGGATTTCTGATTTACAACTTAGTTTTTTTTGTACACTGACTTTATTTTTCTATTATTATTATTTGTTTTTTCTAATCAATTATAATTTATTTTTATAAAACTATGTGAATTAGGCCAAAATCTCTTTTGGAGGCTATGGCTTTTTATAGAACAATCAAATTACTTTTAATGTATGATATTTATATAATGTTTTTATGTTGAATAAAGCCTGTATAATAATAATAATAATCATAATCATAACTTTAACCCCACAATGACCCTAATCTCAACATGAATATTATAGCATAGTAAATTATCCCTAACCTTAGCCCCTTACTGACCCTAACGCCAAAATGAATATTATAGCATATCTCTATCGTTAACATCACAGTGATCCTAACTCCAACATTATTATTATTATTATTATTATTATAGTATATTAAATGATCTCTAACCCGACAATGACCGAAACTCCAACATATTATAGCATATAAATGATCTCTAACATTAACCCACACAGACCTTAACTCCAACATAACTATTATAGAATATTAAATGATCCTAACCCTAACTCCAACATGACTATTATAGCATATTAAATGATATCCAACCTTAACCCTACACTGTTCCTAACACCAACACAAATATTGTAGAATATCATAGAGCTTGGTCACATTGAACGAATAGCAGTGGGTCTATGGATACATACTTGTGTATGATAGTCACTCGTTTAATTCATTCAATACAATTCCTTTTCTTTAAATTTAAAATATTTTCTTCATGAAAAACATGGTATATAGAAATCCTTTTATCTCAATTTTTTTATTTTTACCACCTGAAAATCCAATACAAGGGAGAACTTATAGCACATCGACTGTCCCAAAGGGAAACTCACAAACAACTATATAGTAACTAATTATTATATTTCTTGGTATAGAGGGATCAATAATTTGAAACACAGTAATCAAGGCATTGGAATAAAAAAAAATGATGTGTTTCATAACTTGCATTATTTAGTGATTAGGCTGTATCTGGAGTAATTGGAGCTCCTGAGTTTGCAATACAGTACATCAAACTTTGGAGCTCCTTTTACTCTAAATTTTCAAAATTCATCACAAGGGCAGGGAAGACCGAAAGTAGTCTTAATGCCAATAGTGCGACAATTAAATCCTTCATAGAACAATCAGGTTGTAGATGACCTCACGAGTGACAAATGTTTTTGAAGCCTTATTTTTCATTTACAGTACTAACCTTCCCCCAACCTTGAACCCTACCTCCTACTATATAATAAAAAAACCCTAAGAGCTCCCTCCATCCCATTATACCATTGGATAAATGACTTAAAAAAGTATGAGAGCATAGGTTTGGGAAACACTGCACTAAGACGAGTGGTTGAGGAGTATCGTACCTTACCAATATAGAGACTTTTATACTCTCTTATAGAGATAACTGTGTGATGATTGAGAAGAAATCCTGATATCATTTATTTAATGTTAGATTTTTCTGCAATATGTAATGTTTGCATTTATAATATTTATGGTATATTTATTATAAAAGAAATAAAGCTCCAGCGTCATCAAGTATTAGTGTTTTCTTTACAATAATCAAATTTTTAGAGACACCTTAAGTCCTCCAATTTTGTACCATACATATTTATAGCTAATGAGTTAGCCAGTATGTACAAACTGTTATTTACAATTTTTATAACAAAGGACTTGAAATGTATACATTGTGAAATGCATGCTTGGTTCAGTATTATTTTCAACCTACATGGTGAACAAGTTGAAAACCCTCAATATTATAAGGCTAAATGACATCGACAATTCACATATTTACCATTATAAAAAAATTAAAATTGTATTTTAAAGACATAATAAACAAAATTATATTGATTTAAGAAATTTTTATAAAGTTTATTCTTTAAAAAAATATATATATATTACTACATTAATACATACATATCTGACAACTATACAAAGTATGTTAAAAAGAATCAATCCCACCCCCTCCCTCAAAAAAAAAAAGAACAATTTGGATACGGTACATTAATTATGAAATCCAGCACATCAAAAATTAAAAAAAAATATATATATTTCAATGTCAGTTGTTTTGATCTTGGCTTATTTATTCTATGATTGTAAACCTTTTGTGTAGGGTTATAGTTGTTCTATTTTCGTAGATTACAATGAATTCCATTTTCATAAAGAGTTTCCTTTGCATTTTTGGTCCATTCTACTGGTGGTGTTAAGATCTTATTCGTGTCTTTTTTCACATATTATACTGGCAAAGCAAGAGCTTCCTATCGTTTTGTATGATTCTCTTTGTTTTACTACTGCTCCCATCATTTGCACTATTACTTTTTTATTTCTTATTTTTCTATATAACAGACTTGAGGTTTATTATTTAGCTGGAACTGAGTAACAATATTTTTGTGAGATTATGTGTACTATTTTTATTTTCATCTAAGAAACACTGGTGGCTTTATCCCATTTTATACAAAAGGTACTATAATCATGTGGTATGGTGCTCAAATCAGAGACCAAGTAGCTTATGCTGTCACAATGAATGCACATTTGTTTGAACACAAAATAGCCAACACTTTACTGGCTCTGCTTCTGTCCAATATATTGTAAATGCATTATGGTAGTTATTTCATATTTCAGAGGAGTATAACGAAGGCAGTAAAAGCTAATATTACTCTCCATCTTTTATCTTTTCTCCGCATATGCTAGTCATACTATTACAATTATATATGGATGGTACCACAATATGGTCTGTATGAATTTGTGTAGAACAAGTTGTGGAAAATCCTGCGTTATTCCTATTTTTGTTCTTTTGAAATCTGTTACTTGTCCATACCATAATACGTCTATAATTTCATTAAAGAAAAATATTAATTTCATTGGGGAAAATTAGAAACTGCAGGCCTAGAGGCATATGGAATTATAAGTTTCTATGTTCAAAAAATATATATAGAATCGGAGAGGAAAATAATAATCTTATTTTACAAACACAACTTGGTTATTTTTTTTTAAAATAGTTTTTTTTCACAATCATTTTGTCACTAGGAGTCTTAGAACTTCTGTGCATTATTTTTATTAAATATAATTTATTATTGCAAGTTGTTGACTTCAGCTCTATATTTCAAACAATTAAAAAGAAAATCTATTCTTACCGGTTTGTAATCTGGAAGACCATCCGATATATTTAGCTTAGCAATTTCAGCTTTCAATTTTTTCCTATGAGCAGGTTTAGTAATTCCAATAGCCGTTAAATCCTACAAATAATGAAATAAAAAAATATATATATACCAAACAACACTAGAGCAATTATGATATCCACAAATTAATCCTAAATTACAATTTAAAAGAAGCAACAAGATAAAGTTTTTTGTTAATAATTAAAATAGCCTGCTATCTCATTTTCATCCTTGAATAAAACTAAACATAAAACATGTTGATTTTTTTGTTCAATGTTACTTATCAAATTTGGATTTTCAGTTAAATTATAAAATGTGCTATCTATATTTTATGACGATCTTATTTTTAGAATAATGTTTTGTTAATTTATTATAATTTTATGTTAATTTATTGCATTTATTTCGAGTTGATTATGGGGGACAAAGCTGCTTTATCATATCCATTTATTTATGACCGTAATTGCAGCTTTGCTATTCATAGTAAAGTTATGACTGCTAATTAACTCATATGACCAAGTCATTATTTAAAATTATTCATGTATTTGTATTTTGCTTGTGCATTTTGACTTGGATAAAAAGTCAAACATTCACATACATAACGTTGATTGCTTGCTTTATTCTTATGAATATGTTGAAAAGAAATAAAAGAATTACCGTTGAAATGAATTTGACATTTCGCTTGATCAGTGACTTTTGCTGTTTTGTATTATTGTTTAACTGTCGTACTATGTACTTCCATGTAATTAGTTTCGTTTCGGTCAGTGATACTGCCGGCCCCGCGAGGGTAACCTACTCCCGGTATTAAGGGCTATACAGTATACCAGCCATGTTAAGGACAACACACTATGGCTCGCACTCAGTTGCACAGAACCTGTACAGGACATCACATAACATTATAACACAACAAATCACTAGACATTTAAGGAACACTTAAGTTAAACATTTATAATTGATAATTAGAACCTTTATAGATTACATTTTGTTTGTTATTTTGATTCCATATTTTCTTTGCCTTTGGCTCTTCTTTCTTGGTTCTTCTTCTCTGTCTGGATGATTCTTTTATATTTTCCATCTTTTGTGATGTTCACTATACTCTGTAATCAGGTGTTTGCTGAGGACTATTGTTACCAGAATAAAAGTCGTTTTCATTCTTATCCTCTAACTCCTCATTTCTATTTCCAGTGGCCTATCCAATAAATATGGAATGGTCTTATATTACTAAGGGTGCAAAGTTGAGATGAGTGTGGAAAATGCACATATGACAACTAAGTTCTTTTATGGATGTCTGTCAGCGCCACATCACATGTTGAATTTGAACTAATATAAACATTCAAAATAGTGACTCCTTCATGAAGGCTAACGAAAACGCAATACATAAATTAACAAAAATGTAATTTTAGGTAAGGATGAATTATAACTAAATTTGTTATAATATACACACCCACTAGGTGAGATAAACTCAAAGCTCACACTCTAAAGTGAACTGTTCTTATATGAGCAAGTTCTTCAAAATGAGTTAGCTAATTTCTCATCAACATTAAGTCGATAGGTCACAATTATTGTATTTTTTAATATGGATGTGCATTATGCAAAATCTGAATTGTTTTTTTTTTCCTAAGAATAAATCAAGTCAAAGCATGTATAACACCAGCTACATCGGTAGTTTTATCAAATTTTTTTATTGTTGCTGTTGTTTTAAAGATGTTTGAATTAGTTTGTTTAAAAAAAATCAATCATCTAATCCCTTTTCAATTCCACCTAACAAACCCATAAAACAGATGACAGCAATGTATTCCACAACTGGAATCGTACAGATCGGAAAATTCATTTTCATGTTAAATGTTTTCAAAATATTTAATATTTTTTTTTTATTTTGATCATTTACTTAATGTTTGTATTATAACTTCTACGTTAAATTAAATCTAAGAATTTATATTTTTTTTATTGGAAAAAAAAAAAAGAACCCATAACTCGTGGATTACAGTTTAAGAAATCCTGATTTACAATAACTAAAACGGAGAATGAACATGACTCAGATTTCATACACAAAGATTTTCTATTTATTTTTATTATTTCACGGTTGGATTTGGCAAAGACTATTTATAAATGAGTATGTACTGCCCCTGTATCATAATTTACTATCTTTTGACAGTTGGGCTTTTCAGTTCAAACATTTTTTTTTTAATGTTTTATTTTGTTTTAAAATTAAACAGTCAGTAGCCAGTATTGTTCTGTATATAGAACTTTTTATTAATAAACTTTTAGTTTATTCAACAGGATTATTTTTTTACAGTAATTTTCAACATTCCAGCTTTGCTAGTTCCGGTATGGATGACATTGTTTCCCAGTCTGCAGACATTGTTTCCCTGTCTGCGGTATGGATGACATTGCTTCCCTGTCTGCAGTAACCTGTATAATTACGAAGTCATTTTAATAGTACCAGTTGCCTGCTGTACAACACCTGTATTTCTTCTACCATTTGTTGATTTCTTTTCCTTAATAAAAGGAGCATTTGCTTTATTTGGCGCCCAAGTGACATAGTATTGTGGTCCAGGTGATTTATCAATCACCTGGACCAAAATACTATGTCAACATAAGATGGCGTCTGTGCAACTTTGAAGTCAGATCTTTGGGATTCACCTTAGGAGTCAGGATAGTTGGGCTCCACCGTCTGATTACTAACTTGGAATTTGCCATAGGACCTTGTATTGGTTCGTGAGACTCGACATGATTTGCAAAACTTTTTTTCTTCCCTACAGGATTAAATTTTTGAGTTACTATCAGCAAGGACGTTTTTCTTTGTCCAATTTGGTCACTCTTTTGGAGTAGTAAAAAATCTCTGGTTGTATCTTTAAAAACTTATTGCACCTTAGTCATATATTTTTCTGCTCCTCTAAGTAGATTTCAGATTTGGTTGCTCTCCCGGAGGATTGTATTAAAAAAAAAAAAAAAAAAAAACTTGTAAATCACCGATCGTTTCTGAAAATTTTTTCCGTTGAGGAAAAAAGGGAGAAACATTTTACATTTCCTGCTTTGTTGATTTTGAGGACAAAGTTTTTATCTTGGAGATTGACTTAAGGGAATCAATTATTTACAGTACCGTAGTTTGTTTTTTTATTTTTACATTGTTACATAACCTGTGTTTGCCAGTTACAATTCTGTTTCAATAAAATCATCTTCATTTTCAAAAAGAAAACTATATTCATATTTTCTATAATAATACACATTATGTAATAGATGTACATTATATAATAGTTTACACTACACAACACTGTATAATTAAAATGTATTCAAAACAAGTTTAGAATGAATAATATTTTTTTTACCTCTGGGGTTGCTCTTGAAATAGTTGGCATATCGTAGCCGGCTTGGACAAAATGGTTGAAGTACTCTTCAAAATGGAGGTCTGTTAACCATGTTCTTAAAACTTCAGAATCCTAAAAAAAAAAAAAATTCTAATCATCATCAAACTTTTTTTTTTGAAAAGTTGCGAGCAAAAGTAATTTTTATTTTATAATGGGCCAGAAGCTGACCTTCAAACAATGAAAACCAGTTGACCAAAACTCATATGTCAGTAAGAATTCAAGTACAAATAATACTAAGATTTTTTTTTTATCAATTTACCAATTTAATTATGCTTTTAAGACAATATACAGTACATATATTCATAACACAATACAGCTTTGAATATCAAATAAAAATTATTTTTTAATAAATATTCGTTTTTATTTCTTTTCCAATATATCTCATCATAATAGTCAAAATTTTTTTTTTGTGGCATATACCGGTACTATATTTAACAAATAATTATTTATCAAATATTGTTGATTTTTTTTAATAATCAGCATTAAAATGATAGCTAGAAGGTTATTTTTTTTTTTTTGCTGGAGAAAATAAAGGCATAATGAAGATTGTGCAAAACTGTAGGTTCTATAACTTCTCAATATCCTAAACACTCAGCTGCATCCCTGAATTGGTCAAATAAATCTTTAGAAAACTTGCACGTCAATTTAACAGTCTATTCTTAACACTATAATTTCATCATTATAGTCATATCATAAAATTCTATTTGATAGATAATTTGTGCATTGTGGTACCCTTAAATTAAGGATCCCGGATTTTTAAAAAAAAAAATAAGGGACAATCTGGTTTTTGAGGGGGTGGTGGGAGATTAAAAAAAAAGTTTAGTCACCAACTTACCGGTAGATGTTAGCTGTGTCAATTAGTTCAATTTCTTTTATTTATTTTTTAATTATATACAGAATATCGTGAGACATTCACAACAGTAAACATTTCCCAATATATGAGTATGGAGGTTCCTATTTTAGCCACCATAATAAGATTTTATTGCAATTTTATTTTTTAATTATATACGGAGTATCGTGACACATTCACAACAGTAAACATTCCCTAATATATGAGTATGGAGGTTCCTATTCTAGCTACCATAATAAAATTTTATTGCTATTTTATTTTTTTTAATTATATACGGAGTATCGTGAGACATTCACAACAGTAAACATTTCCCAATATATGAGTATGGAGGTTCCTATTCTAGCCACCATAAGAAGATTTTATTGCTATTTTATTTTTTAATTATATACGGAGTATCGTGAGACATTCACAACAGTAAACATTTCCTAATACATGAGTATGGAGGCTCCTATTCTAGCTACCATAATAAGATTTTATTGCTATTTTATTTTTTAATTATATACGGAGTATCGTGAGACATTCACAACAGTAAACATTTCCTAATATATGAGTATAGAGGTTTCTATTCTAGCTACCATAATAAGATTTTATTGCTATTTTATTTTTTTAATTATATACGGAGTATCTTGAGACATTCACAACAGTAAACATTTCCCAATATATGATATGGAGGTTAATATTCTAGCCACAATAATAAGAGTTTATTGCTATTTTTTTCCTTCAATTGGGAATTAATATTTTTACATTATTTGAAAATAGAGGTTATAAGCTGCTTTAATTTCTATTTTGAAAAGAATAAACGCACAAACAGTGTAGGAGGTTAAAGTTAAAAAATAATGTATTCTATTCAAACATTCTCATATAAATTTTTGAAATAAGGGACAACCAATTACAAAATACAGGACATTTTAGCATACCAACAACAATTGTCGGGACAAGGGGACACATCTCTAAAATACGGTACAAGCCCTTATAATACGGGACGTCTGGGATCCCTACCTTAAACATTTAGATAAATTATTTCATCTTAATTGCTAGGTGGTGCTCTTAGGTGGCACCACACACAGAAGTGCATTGCCTTCAGTTGTCTCGCAGTGATGTTAACAATTTTTAAAGAACATGGGTTTTTGCGTTGACCTTTGGTGACCTTTGAAAAATATTGAGCTTACTTTAAAAATTGTTGCAGAAACTCACAATGGTTTTGTTTCTTTTAAGCAACAAGGTAGTTTTAAAAAAAACACTGCAAGGCAATGCTCGTTTGTGCGACACCTATTTTATTTTTCCTCGAATGTCAATGTGAGTCATCTGAAGTCTACACAATGCTGTGTGGTGCCAGCCTTAGATAGATCATTCAGTGGATATCCATAAATGATTTTACATTTTTTATTCTTGAAAAATTAAACTGATACGCCCTACTTGCCATCCTTTAAGGAACGGGTTGCTACCTTTCTCGGGTTTTTTATATTTCCTTTGTCAGTTGGAAGAAATGAATTTGACAATGTTTCATCTTGTTTTTTAGGTAAGCTACCCTTTGTACTCTTCTTTCTGGAAGAAAAAGGTTGGTGCACAAGATTTCAACAAATTCGTCACACATCGATATTAATTTGTGTTATATGTGAATCATAAATATTTTTAATGTTCTTTAGAACAGATTGAACTGTTCAAAATGTAGCTATCGTCAGCACCATCATAANATTGTAAGCCCATGGCAAAGCAATGCCCTGACCCCCCCCCCCCCCTTCATTCACAGAATAAAAATGTAAATGGTAATAAAACTAAACCGCTAGATTTATTGGCACTTTCACAAAATAAATGTTTAAACAAAAAAAAAAAGATGTAAAATGAGGATTAATTAACAGGAACTTTTAAATATTATAAGCTTTGAAAAACCCAAACATATAAATAATAAATTGGTAAACCAAATTTATGAGTTAATGAATTACTTATTAATATATTCATTTTCTTCTTTGTAAATAGTTTATATCATTCTAAAATAATTTTTATATTCTTCTAATACAATATTTTTTCTACAAAAATACATTAGAAGAAATATTTAATGATGAAGCTTGGGATTTATAACTGGAGGAAAGTATTTCTTCTAGTAAGAGAGAGAAAAAAAAACAATAGTTATCAATAACATCAAAATTTTACCCTTTTTAGGGTCCCCATGGGTCCCTAGGTCAGCAGTGCCCCCAGACAACTGCCTGGTGTACCCGTGTGCAGGGCCGTGTGGTAGATTTTCTCAGTATGATGCAAGTCTTCAAAATGCCGCCCCTTAACCTTCCGTTGGGCGCGCCTGTGTTTCTGGCATAACCGGGCGCGGTGTATCAGAATACTATTTTAATTACTTAATTGATTGGACTTAAACGAATTAAAGTATCAATTAGATCAGCCGCGGCCCCCAACGGAAGGTTAAATGTTTTTTCTTTAAAATTGTGATTAAAAAAAAAACTGAACAAAATGTACGAATACTATTCTATTTTTATTTTGAAAATATAAACTAGTTTTAAAACTTTATTTTAAATACATCGTTTTAGGCCAAATAGCATTTACAATCTCTATAAGCTAGCCTATATAATGTTTATTTTGAATGATTTTTTATTAATTTATGAAATGTATTTTGAGTTAGGTTTGTTCTTAAAAAAAAACCCTATTATCTTAATAAATTATAATATAAATGTACACATTTAAGATCTAACTTGATTTATTCTCTATCGTGCTTTTACTTTATTAATCTTCTCTTACAGTATCTTACCTCCATGCTCATTCCACGCTGTGACAGTTGTACCATAAAACATGTACCCTACTCCCCAGCTATTGTTTAAATTGTCAATAAAATTTACCAAGAATATAAAGTAGATTTAAACATACTATTATAAATAAGAAAAAATTACAATAATTATTTTTTCCAATAAAATTTATAAATACATTTATTATATTATTGTAATAACATTACATTTACACATTACAGAATTCCTGCAGGTTAAATTTTACAAGATACCGACTCTCTTCTGAAGTTTCTAGTCACTTCTGTAAATCTTATCCTTATTATTATTTTTATTATTATTATTGCGTTTGTTTCCATTTGGGTGTTTTCTTTTTAAATTAAGTTTTAAATTTGTTAATTTCTATAATTCTGTAATTAAAACTTAAATTCTCTGCCTATNTTTTTGTGTAGCGTTATTAAAATTACATTATGTTTCAGTTCCNCAAAACTTGGAAATGTAGGCTACTTCTTACAGCGTTATTATATACAGTATATATCGGAATAACATAGACCAATATAGAAAAGCGTTGCGTAAAGATTTTCAATTATTGAATGGTTCAAATTGTAATTTGATTTCACTGCTTACGGTGCCGCCTGATGCAGTCGCATCTCTGTATCATAGCACGGTACGGCCCTGCCCGTGTGTTAAAATCCTTCTGGCTATCATTAAGTAAATAACTAGTTACATACTAGTTTACCTTGTTTGGTTGTCTTATTTAACTAAAATTTGTGTATCTCCAAAACCAAGATACTTTATTATTGAGTAAGCATTAATTGATAAAAATGTCATAAAAAATGGATTTTTAAAATTTTTGTCTATCATTTATTTTGAAAGAAAATATCAATAAAGTAAAAAAATTCCACTTGGTTGAAAAAAAAATTTTTTATAGAATAAACTATACAATACAGTATTATTTTATTTTAAAGTGTACTATCATTGCTAATTTTAACAAAATCTAAATTGTTTTATTTTTACATAAAAAGTCATATTGAATTTATTATTTCTTCTCATTTGATCAAATAATGAAGATAATCAAACTTTATTGAGCTGTTTTCAAACAATCCAAGATGAATGTTGATGTCAGGTTAATGGTGTAGTGGTTTTATATTTCCCATAAGTACTAGTGAAATAATGTCCTAGTATGCAAGACCTCGGAGATTGGCTCAAGCAGACATAATTGGAAATACCGTACAATACGGTAAAAAAAATATCCCTTAGCAATAATAATAACAGATTATTCTATTTTTAGTCTACACATTAATAGGATATTACAGTAATGTATCAATTATTAAAAACAATAGCCTGACTACAGTAATATTTTATTTCATTTATATATTTTCAAATTATATTTTTACTTTATTGAATTTGCAGTGGTTTTTAAAAGGTTCTGTATTTTTACAATCTTGAAATTTTTGCTTGTAAATAGTCTATTGCAGGATTTCATTTACAACTTTTTTTTTCTGTTTTGTTATTCTTAGTAATATTTCATTTGATTATTAGATTACTTGACTATTTTTGAAAATATTTTTAAGCAATAATTCCGAACCTAAAACAAAATGTGTTAGTAGGCTGGTCATTATCGCTAATCAAGCAGTCGAGTTAATACGGTATGTTTGACAGAGTAGCCAATACTCACGAAGAGAAATTTGGTTCAGATAACTCATATGCTCCGACTATAAGCTATCTAGTGAAGTACAATAAAATCTAGATTTAACAGATTTAAGAAATAATGGACAATATCTGGATATGGTATATTTTTCCTACTTGAACAATACATTTAAGTATTATTTTTACCCTATAATCTCTCAAGGGTTCATAATATGCACAGTACGGTAAGAATATATTAACTCGCTTAAAATTGAACTATAAAACTACTTCTATAGTACTGTATATTTGTTTTTCTGAATTAATACTTGCCATGTTTATTATAAACTATCTTGCTTGAAATATTGTCTGTCTTTATAATTTTATGTTAAACTAATATCGTCAACTTATGTATACTTTCTATTATATGTAAAAAAAAATTAAAATATTCTTTACT
>PXIH01S0000781.1:3001-19717 GCA_003024985.2 Euperipatoides rowelli
ATGAGGAATGGAAGAAATGAGGAGTTGTGGTAGGGCATTCGGACTAAATCGGAACATGTCGGTAAAACGGAAAAAATTTAGGATTGATATTTTAATGATGCATTGAGGTTCTGTGTTGGGGGAGGGGGGGCATGAATAAAATTGATATGTAAAAGTGGATCGTAAATACTAAAAGGTTGAGAAACACTGATCTAGAGGGTTAAAGAGGGAAATCCAGTTTGTATTTAATAGATATTTAGTGAGTTTATCAATATCTGTTTGTTTATAGTTTATCACAAAATCATGCCAATCTCCTTAATAAAAACCTTAACCGGCATCCACAACACATTAAAATCAATAATGTTCAGAGAAGGAAGATTATGCGCATATAATACACTAAAATCTCCAAGCCTTGTAAATTGCTCACAAAAGGCCTTCAATGATAACGCACTATCAAAATCAATAAAATTGTAATAAACATTATCCAATTTATTGTATTCCATTATCACATCTGTTAACTGTAGTTCTGCTAGTAAGTTTATTAACTGGCCAAACTGCAATTGCTGAGGTTTAAAGCCTTCATCAACCTCGACAAATACTGTTGACTATTCAGCAACCAGCGAATTATATTTTCTAAAGTTAAATATAACTCTCTCTCTGTACACACTTTCGCATCCACAGACATGAAAGCCATCACTAACAGCAGGAAAAGCAACTTTTAATGAACCTTCTAAACAATTGATAAGAAATTAATCTGTTACGACGTTTGAAACGTAATCCACTTGAAGCAAAGGACGCCTACTTACCACTGAATACGATGCTATAACCATAAAGGTAACTGCCAGTCTTCAAAATACTATTCAAAAACTTATACCATACATTAAAATATACATAAAACGACTTTTAAGATAATCTTCAATTGTAATTATCAACAACAAAAGCAAAAATCTGCAAACAAAACCACCATAATTAGTAGGAATACAATTGCCCTTAAGACACTTAGTGATAGCGAGACTCACCTCACCAAGGCTCATGGGAGAATATAAACTGTGTTACTAGTGAGCCACACAATCATACATGATTGGTTGTTATAGGCTAATGGAAAAGTTTTCAAAACATTAGTTGTTTCTTTGGAAATGTTTTTAATAAAAATAGAAGAGGCATACTTCAAGAAATTATCTTGCTGTGGAATTTTGAAATTTAAAAGAAATATATAAAGCTTATATTATATTACAGAATAAAGTCTAAATTGAATGCAGAAAAAAGAAATCTGTAGTTTGAGAACGTGCTACCGTAGTTCCATAGAGTAGGTAGCCTATTCGCAAGGGTAGCAACCGGAGAATCCATAAAGTTGACATACCTGAAAAAATAATTAACAATTTTTTAAAAATTTTATAGAACAGTTCATTTGTCCAAGTTTTAACACTTATTGTATTTAAAATATTACAAATACGCAGTCACTAATTGAGCAACCTAGAAAATCACTGTTGCAAATTTGTGGTTTCAGTGTGCAATCCGCGACTAGCGACCCCTAGTTTTGAACACTGATAAAGATTATTGATCACATGGTTTAAGCCAAGTTTCAAAAAGGACCAAGATATCTGGCTTGTGAGAATCTAATAGCATTTCAATCTCTAATACTTTATTTCTAATGGATGAAATCAGGGCTCGAAATTAGTGGTAGCCCAGTAGCCTGAGGCAAATAGTAGCCCAACCAATTTATTAGTAGCAAGTTTATAGGTAGCCCGTCAGGCTACCAGTAAAAATGTAAAATAAATAAATACGTAAAGCCCCTCTCGACCAAATTAATCTGGACCAAGCTTTGTTTGGATTTCTATATAAGCCATTAAAAAAAAAAAAATTTTTTTTTGATTGTTTGAAAGACATTGGTTGGTCTGAGATCCAGATGCTAGAGTGTTAGAGTCTGTATCTCAGACCTACTATTTTTCTGCATCCCATGATAAAAAAAATATTATATTTTTATGTTCAGACTGAGCGTAGTTTCAGACTGGCAGGGTTTATTGTAATTTTAAATAAAGTAGCATCAAAATTGTTTGAGTAAAATTTAAAAATATAGCATTTTTACATTAGTCTGCACTCTGTCTAATATTAATTTTATTTTCCAGTAAGGGAAAAAAATCATATAAAAATACCATCTAAACTTGCTGTACATAAGTGAAGTCTATTTGAATTGGCTATATTCTATTGGCAAATTTGACTTATGATTAATTAGCGATTCAATTTATACAAAAAACAGGCAATTGATTGTATTTTTATTTCCAATCAAAATACGTGAATTAGAATTATTGTCGACTTATTAGGGTATCAACTTTGCATGTATCAAAATAATCAAAAAAATAAAAAATAAACAAGCAAAATTGTTCTGTTTATTTGGATTGTTTTTCTACAGAAAATTTGGGCTACTATAAAAACACCCAGGCTACTGGCACATTAAGAGTGGTAGTCCGGTGAACTACCTCCAAAAATTTATCATTTCTAGAGCTGGATGAAACATTAAAAAATAGAATTTTTAAGCCAAATGAGGGCAGACCTGATTTGTCTAAACTATTTTTAGTTAGTTGCTGCTCTTCATTGTTTTATTTTAGTTTGAAATATACTTAGTTATTTTAAATAGATAGTACACTTATAATCATAGGCATTATGATTAAAATCAAGTTTATCCTCAAATGAAACATTAGCTTTAAAGGGCCCCATAACACGTAACGATTTATCTGTAGATCTGGTCTGGCTACAAGGTAGTACAGATAAATCTTATCGTGTGTGGGCCTGTCTGTGAATAATTTATAACGAGCGGTTGTTTCTGTTGTCGTTTGGCAGTGCTCATCTTCAGGTGCTCATCAACCCGGTCTGAAGTAAAGTTGTGTCTGAGTGTGTATGGCTTGTCGTTGAAGTGATTCCAAAAATCTATACAAGGAAATATATGTTCGATGCAAAGCGTATTTCCGAAATACGAACATGAGTTTTTTTTGTTATAGCAACAAACCTTTTTTTTCTTCTATTTGCGCCATTACTTCTTAATTAGATCCAATTAGCCTAAATAATGGAAGGAAGCGGAACTCAAAGATTTTGGACTGAATTTATTGAAATGTACCAGTCATTCCCATGTCTGTGGGACATAAAAAGTAAAGACTATAGTAATANAAATATAAAAAAAGTGGCGTACGAACAACTATTAAAAAAATGCCACAAGGTATTCCCTGATGCCAATAAAGAGTGGCTTTTGAAAAAAATTAATAACTTGCGTACAGCCTTTAGGAGAGATTTGAAAAAGGTTCGCGATTCAAAGCAAACTGGAACAGGGACAGATAATGTCTATGTTCCAGTACTTTGGTATTTTGATCTTCTTTTTACGTGCAGTGGAGAAACATTAAGTTTCAAACATCGAGGAAGAAGATAATCCTGAATTGATGTTGGAAAACTTGTCAGAGGTAAATATTTTTTTTTTATTTTCATCATTTTTAGATACCATTTGATATTTAAATTATTTTCTATTCTAAAAAATATTAAAATGTAAATCATTTATTTATTACATTAACACAATACTTCAATTAAACAGTACAGTATATAGGCTAATAAAGTGATTAATGAAAGTTATTCAAAGTGAGAAATCATTCTCTCTTGAAATGGCAACGCTCCTTTATTATTAAATTATTTTTTATAATTATCATCCATCCTTAAAAAATTACAATGATCTTTAGGCGCATTCAGCCGCAATTCATTTACAAGATTAATGTGGGTATATTGAGGGTGGTGTCTCAACCACTGTTTAGCCCATAATCTGTTTTTGCATGGCGGATCGATATTCATAACTATAGCGATTGCTATGGCTGCTTTATTCGAGTTTGAAAGAACAGGTGCCATTTTTTAAAGTATGGCCCATCAAATATAGTGGTCACGTGTATAGATTCATCCGGGTTTATACATTTATTTATTTATAGCAGATTTAGACCATAGGTCTATACAGTGTGTCATTTCAAAGATTCCACAAATCAAATATGATTTACAAATACATGATGTATCATAATCATAATAGAAATACTACAACAACCATACAAAGAANTAATAACAATTAACAATTAACCCTTTTAGTATCCCTAAGACTCTCTCAGCCTCTATGTTGTCCACCAAACAAAAAAAAAAAAAAAAACAGCCATCTATCAACACCAAATTATTTTCTTTTTTTTAATGTTCTAGATGCAACCAGTACCCACCACCTTAAGGTCTGTTTGCATCCCATACCTTGATGTAAATTTCTATTTCCTTTTTAAAAGCTTTATAATTCAAGTTTATTATATATTCAGGAATTTCATTCCATATATTTATACTTCTTCTTAAAACTGAATTTATTAGAAATCTGGAATTGGAAAAAGGCACTCTAATACAAAATTTGTGTCGTCTCTTATTAGGTCTGTGATTCATTAGAAATAAATTTTTAGAGTTCCCATACATTTTTATCTCCCTGTAAATGAAAATAAGGTCATTTACTATGTACCTCAAACTAGGTTTCAAAATCTTTAGCTTAGCCAATCTTTCAATGTAAGATAAATGTCTTAAGTTTGAAGTTCTTTTTGTCATGTATCTGAAAGTCTTATCTAACTTCTTTTGAATAAATTTTTCATTATATATTCCAATAATGGAACCATAATCCATCACTGGTTGTATGTAGTATTTGTATATAATTGTAAAGATATCTGAATCCAGAAACGACATATTGTTTCGTACAAACCCAAATGTTCTCTTAAGTCTGCTGTTTATACTTTCTATTTGATCTTCATGACTTAGGTTATTTTGGAAAATAACACCAAGATCCTTTAAAGAGTTACTAGCATTAATTTCACGACTGTTAATATAATATTTGTATCTATTATTTTTTTTTCCATAGTGCATTATTTTAGTTTTTTCCTCATTAATTATTAAACCCATATCCCTACACTCCTCTGTTATATCTACAATATTTTTTTGGAATAATTCATATTCGTGTTTATTAAGAGTTGATCTATAGATTTTTAAATCATCAGCATATCCAATTAGGTTTTCTGAATATCTAACAGCAATATCCCTAATATATACATTGAACAGAAATGATCCTATCACACTGCCTTGAGGAATCCCACAGTTTATCTTATGACATTCCGTAAGATAACCATTACAATTAATTTTGATTACCCTACCATTTAAGTAGTCAGCCATGATTTCTGTTAAATACGGAGGAAATTTCTGTTCAATCAATTTTATCATTAGTAAATCATGTTTTACTGTATCGTAAGCTGACAAGAAGTCTAGATAAACCACATCCATTGGGACTTTTGCCATCATACTTTTAATCAGTTCTACTAAAAACTGAATTAGATTAGACATAGATGATTTTCCTTTGATTGATCCATGAATATTCATTGGAAAAGGTTCGGTCATTATCAAATTTTGTTTCAGTCTGTTAAGAATTATTTTTTCAAATATCTTTGAAAGACTGGATAAGAGGCATATAGGTCTATAGTTTTTTATATTTTTTTTGTCTCCTTTCTTGAATGAGGGAATAATTATACCAATTTTCCATTGGTCTGGAAAAATACCAGATTTTAGTACACAATTGGCTATTTTTTCCATTACATTTGCAAAAAACAAGGGTACTCTTTTTATCAGATATTTTGGGATATCATCATATCCGCATGCTTTTGAATCTTTTAATTCTTTAATAATGTTCATGATTTCATATTTATTTGTTAGCCATATTGGAGCATAATTTGGATTAACTAGATCCATTTTCTGATTGGTTGTTGTATTAAACCTTGTATAGTATTTCTCAAAAGCCTTCCCAATTTGGATTCCATCATTCAAGTTTTGATCCTCTGTAAAAATACATTTTATATTACAATTTTTTTTCTTTTTTTTCTTTTGTAATACTTTAAATATATTATTAATCTTCTTACCATCATTAATTAAATTTCTCTCATATTTATATTTTGCATTTTTGATGTAGGCCTATAGGTTAGCCTTGTTTCTTATTTGTTTATAAATCACATAGTTTTCACTGGACTTATCTTTTGTGTAATTTTTAAATGCTTTGTTTTTTTTTCTGCATAATGAAATCATCATTTTATCTATCCATTTATTATAGGGCTTTTTCCTTTTTTAATGACATTTTTAATTTTTATTCTTTTGATGTTTAAAAACTTGACCTTATTAATTTCAAAGATTAAATAGCTAAGGTCATTGTCTAATTCAGATTGAAATTCAAATTTGTTAGATATTTTTATTTCATTAAGCCTCTCTTCTATTAACTCATAATTAGCATTTTTATAATCCCATATTATGTTCATCTTTGTTGGTTTATCCACATTATCCTCCTCTCGAATAGTATTTATTAAAAATTCAATTTTACAATGGTCACTCTTACCAACTGGATTAGAAATGACTATATCTCGAATATCATTTCTATCTTTAGAGAAGATTAAGTCTAGCCTAGCAGATTTGTTTTTTCTGTATCTCATGTGTTTGTCTATCAGTTGAACCAACCCATTAAATAAAGCAAAATCCATTAGTTTCGCACCAAATGAATCTTGATTATAATTTGATTTAGACCTCTCCCAGTCAGCTAGAGGGACATTAAAATCACCAGCTATAATCAATTTGTTTAATTTGTTTAATCTAAAAAATTTTAATGCTTCTTCAAAATTTTCCATAATCATAGTATCATGTGATGCTTCATTATTCGGTGGTCTATATAAAAGACCTATCAGTATAGTGATACCACTGATATGTAGTACCGACCATAGAATTTCAATTTCGTCTGGTTTAATATCAATTTGTTTCAAAATATAATCCTCTTTACAATATAATATGACACCCCCTCCCTTTTTTTTAACACGGTCTTTCCTTAGAATAATGAAATTATTTAACGTTATTCCTTCATTAGTTGTGTAGTCATTTAGCCATGATTCCGTTATTAAAATATGATAGTTGTGTTCATTTATTAACAGTTTGATTTCGCTCATTTTATTTTTCATATTGGCAAGATTAGTATATAAGACCCCAAAATCGTCCTCTTTAGAATTAGGCTTCCCAATATCATATATTAATTGTTATTTCTTTTTTGTAAAATACAAGTAGTCATCATTGTATTTATTACTCTTTATTTTTCTGCCGTAACTAGAAGTTCTTCTAACTTCCTTATTATTAAGTGTTAAATTCTTTACAATCCTCCTAGATATTGAGGACTCACAAATAAATACAAGTATTGCCGGGAATTCTTCAGATGTAATAAGTTGTATCAAACTTTCCTTTCCATTTAATATCCCAGTATCATTCTTTTTTATATCAAATGAAGATCTTATTCTTTTTCTATTTACAAAGGGTGACATATGTGTATCTAGATTAATAGCCATAGACCCATCTTGTATCCCTAATTTTGTAATAGGTTTCAATGAGATTCTCTCAAAAGAGATCATTTTATAATTTTCTTTGACAAATGAAGACAGCAAAGCATGTTCTACAATGATAGACTTACAGAAATCGACACCATCGAAAAGGCTAGTTAAAGCATTTCTCAGCGGAAAGTTAATATAATCCATTGTAGACAAATTCTTATGATCATGTCTTAAACACAAATCTGAAATAACGGCATGAATCTCTGTATCCAAGTTAAACCTGGGAGCACTCACAAACATATTATCTATAAATTGTGAAACAACTGTCTGTAATATAATATCTTGATTAAAGAGTGACCAAAATTCTAATTTTTGTTGATCGTAAATGATAGAAAGACTAATTAAAATGATATCGTTGAATATAAGTAGTGGAAAGATGAAGTAATTAAATAAAATATCACACTTTGATAAAATATGAGAAATTATAGACCAGTCAATTATAAAATTTGAGTCGAAAGTATTAAGGTGATCAGTAACAATTGGAAGCATCTTGTTAGGTGATTGGTAAGGCACAATTGCAAAATTTAAATTTTTATGGAAAATATACTGATCAATCGTGCTCATAACTGGATCTGGAGAAGAATGGACATTGAATGTGTTTTTTCTCGTGTTGACATTAATTAATGAACTATCTTTATTTATTACTACCACACCATGGTTTATTTCTAAAGAAGCTTTTATATATATATTACATATTGACCCAATATATGCAGTAATGTAAGTTTCGTTATTCCAAATTGGTAGGTTTTTAAATAACTTTAATACATATAAATTGCATCTTATGTAGTAATAAAAACTGTTAGGAATTTTATTATTTAGAATACTAAATAAAGTGAAATCGTTATTCATTATTTGAGAAGAACGTATTATATAACATAGAGAGTCGAAATTGATGTTGGACTTCACAACAAAAAATTCCCAAACTTTAGTTGACTGGTTGGAGTTTACGTAGATTTTAGATTTAAATTTGTTAACTAGATGATGTAGGAACATTATTAATATAGGAGACATCATAAGAATGATTAGATGAGATACCAGAAAAGTTGGTGCTTGATAATTTATGTATTGTTGGATTATCACAAACTTTGATTTGGGTTTGCACATCTTTTACCTCCAAATCGCATTTAACAGCTGACTGAGTTTGTAACATAACTTCAACAGAATTATTATCAAGAATATTTTGAGACTTGAGACTAGAGATATGTCCAGTATTAGAGTTAGAAGGCGAGATTGATGATAAGTGAGTTTTAATTTTGTTGATGGAGCAATTTACTAAAGATATTTCATCGTTAATTAATCTTTTGATATGAAACGTTGAATGGTCATTATTAACAGAAAGTGATGAATCAGGAATTTGTGAGATCAAACTGATATTATCGCATTAAGTAAAAGTGTCTTTACTTAACTTAGCATTATGATTTAAATTGTGAGTAAGACTTAAATTTGAATTATCTGAAATGAGATTTAAAGAATTGGGAGTCTTGGTATCGCAGGGCGTTGGAGCAACGGAGACAACGTTGACTAGTTCATCATGGTGATCAGGATCACAGGCTTCAAGATTAAGTGAGTCGCTATTCCCGGCAAAATTAAATTCCTTGATTTCTGAAACATCGTTTGTTAGAAATAAAAGGCAGGAGTAACATTTGAAGTTTTTATTTATGTTTTTAAAAGAGTTGTTATAGAAAACTTCGTATTTGTTTCTAATACATTTAAAATGAATTAGGGTATTGCACGGTCCATTACAACGTAGAAATTTTTGATTAGAGATAATATCTTCATTGCAGTAATTGCAGAAATGTAAAGAGGTTATTGAGTACTGTTAAAGATCACAAATAGTGATCTAAAACTACTATAAAAGCAGGCATGTTTTACACGAGAATGTCTTGAGGTACTTTAGGAAATTATATTTACCGAAGTCATCAAGATGTGCCCATCTCCGCCATGGAGTAATATCTAAGATAAGCTTTTTGATTTCTATAATCATTAAAACATGGCATGCATATTTCATGTGAACAACAAGGCATGGTAACAGGTTGAATCAATATACCCCAACAAATTGGGCAATTGAAATCATCTGCTTTAAGTGCCTCCATATTCGTCTATTCCAGTATGCGACACCGTTTATAACACTTTTTTTCCCAGCTAGCTAATTAATTAGTGTCTGTGAATAAATCGTTGTGTGTGTGGAGAACGTTTTCTTCAGACAGGGTCTGTCAATGATTTATCCCCAAACAAGGTTTACAGATAAATCGTTATGTGTATGGGGCCCTTAATGCAGTTGTGGATATTGTTTGTTACACTTTTTTTTAAGAGGGGGTTGCACCCTCTATCTTTATTTAATTCACATAACTTTATACATAACGGAATTCATACCTTATATAATATAATATCATAATCACCAGATAAAGCATATACAATTTATATTCACCATATACTTACATCAAACCAAAATGAGAAAAAAAAAATTAAAATACAAAGTTATGGTATAATTTTTTGAACCAGCATTATAACCTCTTTCTGGTTTCATTTCTCATCAATAAGGACACATCATGCTGATAAAGATCCTTTATAACACAGATAAAATAATTACGTGGTTTAAGAAATAAATCTTCAAAATTTCTTTTACATCTGATTAGCCATATAGTCTTATATCATTACCATAAAGGTAAATATATTTTTATTTTGTTTAATAAATTCAAGCAGCTCTCCCAACTGACTAGGAAGTAATTGTAGATCGAAAATAATTTTAAACCACTCTCTTAGTGCAGTAAAATAACTACATGAAAAGAANGTGTCAATTGAGTGTAAATCAGGGCTAAATTGTTTTTTTTTTTTAAATGTAATAGATGCCAATTTTTTAAGATCATTTTTAGATTTCATGTATTTCTCTACATAAGATATATATATATATATATCTAAGAAGTTTATTCTTTCAATCCATTAGCTTCGACAGTGACTTTTTGATATCATTAACTTCTATAGCATCCTGCAAGCTGATAATCTTAAAGTTTACAAGTCTGGTAGATAAAATTTCTATATCAACTTCCTTATTTTTAATATATGAATAGTTTCTGGGTATTAAATATTCAATGAAATCCTGTTTCAAAGTCAACCATTCAAAAAAGAAAATATCCTCCTTCTGCAATAACATATGTGTCCACATATAAATCTGCGTGTAACATTCTATTGTAAACTGAACGTCAGGAGTAATTACCGGGTTAACTCTCTTACAGGAGAAATTATTAGCCCGATTATAACGAGCACTACCTTGCTGTATATATGTACTATACATAATAATCAAATGGTCAGATAGGACAGTGGTTTCAATCCTCAAATTATATCTCTAAACTAATGAGTCGGCAACAAAACCATAATCAATTTTTGAGACTGCTAAATTAGATGACCACGTTTGTATATTGTCCATGTTTTTAAGCCTGGCTATGTCATAAACATTAAACTGTCTACAAAATTCACTAAATTGATCAAACTGCCAGATATCTCTAAAATTAAAGTCCCCCAACCAAATAATCTTGCATCTGTTTTGTTGAATCTTCTGCATAATTTCTATCATCAGGGTCTTGTTTTGTCTTAAATTATTTGGAGCATAATAGTTGATAAGTTGAAAGTTTCTATTAGCAACCCTAAATTGAATTATTTGGTATCTGCTATTATTATCNAGGCCTTCAAAGGCAGCATACCCATAAAATAAACAATAAGCGTGATAGGTGGTAGAATATCAGTTGGCTCAAAATAAAACTGATAATGTATTTTTTTCCAAAAATTTTGAAAACGAAATAGCTCTATTATATCTACAAATTTCATTTTTTGCTGTAGACTATGTGTTGCAAGACTGGGTTTAATAATCCAAATAAATCAACACTATAATGTTCAATCAATTTATATATTAACAATTAAATTGTATAGATCAATACAACCTATTAAATCAATATCATAACGACTCAAATAACATAGCACAATGTTATTATTTCATAAATTTATTAATACTGACTATATGGCCATGCAATCAACAAGATGTCTCCAGGTTACAACAACAGGAAGGGAAGCCTTCCCAACATTCACAGTAATACAAGAGTACAGTGCCTATAATTATTATAGGCACTGTAACAAGAGGGAGAAAAATTAAGTGGGGAGGAAATTCAAATCGCTAATTCATAAATTAGTTTCGTATTATTAATTATGGTGAGTTTATACAACATAAACTAAATTAAGTAAATTGAAATAATTCACAAGACTGAATTGATAAATAAAATATTAATGTTTTCCTTTTTCTTTTAGGTTAATAATAAAATCTTATTACATTAAAATTATTACTGAATTAGTAAATGAAATAACATGACATATATTGATTTAGCACTAACAATTAAGTACGATAACAACACTTCACGTCTATTGAGAAAAGATTTGATTTGATACCTATTTGTGTACATTATAACTAACAATTGTTCTTTAAATTATCAACCTATAAACTGATAGGTTCCAATTTTGATATTGTTGATATAACATTGTATTAGTAAATCGGATAATGTACATATTAATAACCAAGTCAATATTTTGACACATGAGCTCATTAAAATTAACACTATGGAGTCCTAGTTCACTCATTTCAACAAGTAATTGCATAATTTTATTGGAGACATATCTATTTTTCCCCCACACAAATCTATTTGATTTAACAACCACCTCATTGATAAATCTTTTGGTTAATTTTACATGATGACAGTAAAAATTAAGCTTGCTATAAAAATACACATTAAGTATTGTAATTCTCTGAATAATAGACAAATTTTTATATTTTGCAAACTCAATATTTCTTTAGAAAAAGTCCTTAAAGTTTTCCTGGCTGATATTGCGAACATTGACTTTAGTATAAGGAAACTTATTAGGTAGAGTATTCCCCATACCTTCTATAATCTCATTATTCCAAGGAGTAGTGATAACAGATTTTTGTATATTAAGCTCAGTTCCCGTTTTTCTTTTAAACCTCTCAAAAACATTTATTACTTTATCCACCATCGCAACATCATCCACAAAATACCCCTATTAAGCGGAATTTGATCTAATCTTTTATTACCAATCTTAAGTATAACAGATTTATTAACTAGGCTACATAGTTTATAATGGCCAGAGACGTATTTGAGTTGCCAAAAATACTAATAACCGTTTCAATTAGATACGAATGACAAACACTATCAAAGGCAGCCCTGAAATCACAAAAGATCAGGCCAGCCTTTTTCAACCTTTTTTCTTTTATATACTGTAAAGTCATATAGAAAACAGAAATCACATCATGAATTGATCTATTATTTACTGCAAATTGATTATAAACAATGACCTCCTGCATATAACACTTATTATTATTTAATATTATTTTTGCAAAAATTTTTGCATCAAGATTAAGTATAGTGATAGGCCTGATCTGATTGATTACAGGGCTGCCTTGATTACATGAGAAACCATTTTTAAGCTTCACTATGAAATATCTCTGAAAGATATAATGGTGATAATAAATCTCAGTTAACAGTTTCTGATAATACTTCACTAAAATCCTTGCAAAAACATGCTGAAATCTCTTAAAGACCTTACATGAGATGCCATCCTGGCCCGGACTAGCTCGCTTATTAATCAACTTACTTGCTGAATGAATGAGTTACTCATTAATAGTAAAGTTCCACTCATCTTTCACTGGGGCTATATCAATCCATTGCTTAATTATATTATCAAAATTATTGGACACTCCTGATGCTGTAAAGAGATTATAGTAATAATTATAAATGTAATCGAACATATCTTCTCCATATAGAATACCTCCATTAGTGTCAATTGAGTGTAAATCAGGGCTAAATTGTTTTTTTTTTTTAAATGTAATAGATGCCAATTTTTTAAGATCATTTTTAGATTTCATGTATTTNGTTAAAATTACATTGTAAGTACTAAAAGACCTCTCAGCATCCACAGAATTAATAGGAACACATAAATATGTTAAAGCTACTTCTGCCAAATGAGGGGTTCTGGCTTTCATTGCAACCCAAAAAGCAAGTAGATCACTGCATTGATCAAGTTCTTGGGCTACATCTTTGTAAATATCCCAATCTGATTCTGGTGTTTGATCAAAGCCTGGCATTATATCAATGTAATGTTTTAATGTTTGAGTTAACAAAGGGAGCTGAGTGGGATCTAAAACTCTTATTGATTTCAAAAATTCCCAGCATCTGCTTGTACAGTTCAAATAAGTATCAGCTTTAGCAACTGTATTTTCAACAGCTGTCAAAAAGACTTCTTTTATTTTTATGCTATTTTTGTTGGAAATTCCTTGCGCTTTAAGAATGGAGGTATAGTCAGTAACAGAACAAGCTTTAATTTTAGACCGAATCTCTACAAACCTATTTGTAAGCTAAATGAGTGACTGGTTCTTGACCTTCTGCTTGCTTTAAAGCAATCACAATATTTGTCCCTAAATCAGTTAAAAAATTCAAGGACACTTTCAATTCATTAAAAGTATCTTGGCAATTTAATTTTTCACATAAACTTCCCACATCTGCAGAATCTCCATATTCAGCAGATACTTCACTTAATAGTTCAGGATAGAACATAAAATATTCATTGTGCTGTTCTACAGCTTCAAACCAGGAATTCCATCGTGTTAATACTGGTGCTGGTGGTGTCTTTGGATTAGAAACACCTTTTGAAGTGAGATATTTTTTATTTGAGAATTCAATGGAGAAACATGAAGATATTCCCTGGTATCCTTACTATGTTGAAAATTCAATGGGGAAACATGAATAATTTTATTATAAGTTTGTTTTTTAACGATTGATCGATGAATCATGAATCACTCTTAACTTCACTCTGGGTTTGATGAGAAGTCAACTCATTAGAGGATATAGCTTGTTTTAACAAGGATAATACTTCATTTATGTTTTTTGTGATATCGGAAAGAACTTTAGGGGATAGTGAATCAGAATTAGTAGAAAGTAAACTTTTAATGTGTATGATATATTTTAGATAAAATAATTCATGAGCCAAAATGGGTTTTATAAGAAGTTTTAAGGGTCAACATTTAAAATATTGCACTATGTGCAGAACCACTTGAGTGAAGGGATAGATGTGGTCATATTTAGCTTGGACAGTTTAATCTTGACACAGTCAGTGTGAAACCATCCCTCACAAATCCCATTACAACCGATGCATTTATTATCATCTGCAATAGTCTGATTACAGGAGTTACACAGAGTAGATTGAGGGCCTTGGTTCATCTCAACGTAACAGTAGTCTACAATGAGCAGACTATAGCATAAAAAGACCTTTTGTGTTTGCTTTTACAGGGAACTGTGCTAAACACAATATACAAACTTAGAAAAGTTGAGTGAANTTATATTATTGGAACAGCTATCTTGGACAGAGGTCTAGAAGAGATATCAAAAGTATTTTGTGTTGTCAATAACCAAATAAGTCATCTTGTATATAACAAAATGTGCGAGAGAAAAAAAATAAAACACTACACAAATTAATTGAAAATTTAAGAAAACTCAAAAAAAATTCACGAATTTAAATTTTTTCACTTAGAACAGTATCCATCATATCCATCTTCTCACTTATTATCTCTTTATGTTGTTTCTTACTCTGATATGCCACATTTTCATCATCCTCATTATCCAATATTCAGTAATTCCCTTCCTGCATTGAATCATCAACTGAATCTTCATCCTCATCATTAAATAAAGATTGAAAAAACTGTTGATTAAAATATACTTTTTCTGCATAGGTAGTAGAACATTGCTCCTCTTTACTATGCTTTTTTTTACAATTGATACAGAAAACCATTGAACAGTCCTTCGCAACATGGCCCTGCTGCAAACACTTGTAGCAAATATTTTGAACACTCTTTATTTTCACAAAATATTTAACTTTCTTATGAGTATATACTTTAGGAATGTCAGAAATGACTTTATTTTCTTTCAGTTGAACGGTAATTACCACTGGCTCTGTCTCAATTGTAATATTGCCAGGGAGTTCAATAACTCTAGGTTGTATCTTAACAATGTCTACAACTGGCTCTAAGAAGTTAGAAATTTTTTCTTTAACAATGCCAGGCGCAACATTATCAATAATAATTGTAATATCATTTGTTTCTACTGGAGGCTTTAAAAAAGTTATCAGCATATTATCTAACGTTTTCATTTTTAACTTAAATTCTATTATTTGAAAGTAAAGGATAAGGCAGTTATTGATAAACTTATTATTAGGCAATACCACAAATTTCTTAACCATGCCCAATATATTACCATTAATAAAGAACTTCATTATTGAATTAAGGTTACCTTTGTGACTTGAGCTCCATTCGTAGCGGTAAAAATGCACACATAATCATCTAACATATCGTTGAATGCGTCATTCCAATATAACCATTCACAGTTATCATAAACACTTGGTAAACCTTCTTTCCTAGCACCAACACCTTTCTGTACATCCTTTTTACCCGGCATTTTGTTTATATAATTTCCTTGGGTTGAATTAAAGTCAACCAATTTAGGGTGTTTGATGCCCGACATGAACAAGCCCAAAGACAGAGCTTAGAAACACATTCAAATCAGGAGCAGTAAAGCCGCGATGTTCTCCTCACGCCACTTACAGGTGAACTCTATTGTTTGTTACACTTTGACAAGTAAAACCGCCATGATCAATTCATTAAATTTCATACAATATTTTTTTGTTTTTACAGCTAGATTTGAAATGCCTGAATTCACAGCAATTATGACATTTTATCAAGTTAAAATATTAAAAAAAACTCTACACTCACTCCATCTAATGCTAATTTTAACTCGTTCCATAATTTTTTGGAAAGAAAAGCTGTCTGAATCTAATAGGCCTATCATCATATAACCATGTTTAGTTTTTTTCACTGTTTGACATTAAGTATGGAGTCTTTGGTGAAATAAAACTTATTTTGATTAAGAATAGTAGTTTACGGTTCATTAGGTGATAAGTCGTTTTCAATGCCTATTAATTTTAAGATGAGGACTATATGAATTAGGAATTTTGGTAGTATAGTTTTGACCCATTTTGTTATTTATTTTGTTTATTAGAATTGGAACATTATTATCAGAGCAAGAAGTTAGTTAACCGCCATCTCTAGAATTTTTGATTTTCAAAATTCTGATATTTAATTCATCTTGATTTATGTTTTTTAGAAGATCTTCCCTGGTATCCTTACTATGTTGAAAATTCACTAGGGGAAACATGAAGATATTCCCTGGTATCCTTACTATGTTGA
>PXIH01S0000785.1:57782-74651 GCA_003024985.2 Euperipatoides rowelli
TTTTGGGGGGGAGAGACAGCTATGACAAATTGATTGTTAATTATTTATTCGGTTACATTAGCTCGCTCATGCAAGAAATTAGCTGTGTTATCTTTGCGTGTTGTTTACTTTCATAGTAGGCCTTTACTAGTCATTGGTCAACTCTCCTTGCATGTGTGAATTAATGATAATTTATTCATGTTTTGTTTTGCATGTGTATGTGTGTGAGGGCTCTTTGCTATTTAAGAGCATTGCACACATGCTTTGGAGTCTTACTCGTTGGATATGACACGCATCATTACAACAAGCTTTATTTATTTGTACATTTTATTTTTGTGGCTGGAATGACATGTTATCCCTAAGGTTGTAATTGCTTTTATGTTGTACTTTTTTACAGCGAGTTACTGTTTTGTTTATGCAGTTGTTTCCATTAAATAAACGTTATTGAAAATCCAATCACATTAATTTTTCATTTAGCAGACTATCACTTCACATTTATTTGAAAACCAATCCAATCATTCAATTAATTGATTAATAAATCAGTTTTCTACATCTCACTTGATATATTCAAAGTAAGCCAAAGTTAAAAATAAATGGCAGTTGAAAAATTCTGAGATTAACAATCATTTCACTAGATTTGAAAGCCACTTGCTTCATAACTGCCTCACATTCAATGAGAAGCAGACACTATCAAACTCCTTTTGAGCATTGCTAAAGGGAAAAAAACTAAGTTGAATGTACAGGAATTGATATGGTGTCTGCAATGGTCAGTCTACTAATGGATTGTCCTGTTGCTATCCCTATTTTTTCTATGCAATGACTAATTCTAAATATATGAAAAAAAATATCATAGATAAGAATGGTGATTGTCTTGATAATTGCTGATGGTTTTATGGTAATATCTCATATTAAGTGTAAAAATGTCACAGCACAAGTTAAAGAGATCATGTCTGGCATCTGTTTGATGACTCTCTGATATGCAGATAACATATTTATTATGAAAGTACAAAGTGTGACATTGAGTGAAAGTGTACATGAGACACATAAGGTGATTATCTGATTTATGGTCAAGAAAATTATGATTTTCTTCTCTCTTTGAACTTTGAAATTTTTTTTCACAGCCAACTCTAACGAGACTTGAACTATCTATTGAGTGAAAGATCTCTTAACACATGCATGCAAATTTGTGCTTCTGTAACAAATATATCACGATTTGTGCAATAGGAAGATACATGCTAAGTAGACATGATCTTTTCTATCCCTCGTACATTCATAACATATTTGCACTTTATATGACCTTTTACCCTAACAGGGCATAATCAGTCTCTGTACTTCTTTTTCTAAAAAAAAATTAACCTCATTTTATTTATCACAAAGATAAAATGAGGAGAACCACAATATGTCAATCCATTAGTAGACTGCCCATTAGGGAAGCCACGGTAATTCAAATATTTTTCACTAGGGCTTTTTTTTATGAGTGCTTCTCAAAATAGAGTTTGATTAACATTCACTTTTAAGGGAATGCAAGACTGTTATGAAGCAATTGTCTTACATGAAATTGAGATTTTCCATGGACTAAAATTTAGTCTTTAGGCAAAGGGTTAAATTTGAATCATCAATAAAACAAGTAAAAAAAAAAAGAAAAAAAAAACTTATATAAAGCTATTTGTTAAATTGTCATTTTATTTTATAGTCCAACCTCATCAATAAAAAAAATCCAGCATTACAAATTTAAAATGACTACCCCCCCCCCCCCACTATTTGTTGTAGATTTGGATGTTAAGTTGCTAATTTAATATTTTCTTTGTCTGATAAGAGAATTATCATTATGAAAAATTAATATTAAAAAAAAAATTGTAATTAAACATAATGCATGACGTCAACAAAAATATGAGTAAGAATGAGCAATAATATCAAAAGGACATTAAAAAAAAAGATGTCTTCAAGATGATGAGTCAGAAGTAATTACTAGACAAATTAGTTATTACTAGTAATTATTATTATTACAGAGTACAATGGAGAGGAAATGTTTCATAATATCTTTGAATAGCTGTCAAATGAAAAAAAAAATCATGCTTCGGAATTAATAAAATAATGTATTTGCTTTATTAATAAGAAAGATATGATATCCTGTCTGTATAGCATCAAAATAAATTCCATGAAACAAACAAGAGAAATAGAAACTCAATGGCTGATTATTTGCTGCTATTGTTATCTGAAAACACCAACCTCTAACAAACAGTTTAATAAAAGAAATGACATATTTGTAAGATGAGACAAAATTCAAATATAATAAAATATAAACAATAAACCCATAATTAAAATAAAAATAAAATCGAAATGATTTATAGTGCGTTCAATTAACAAGTAAGTAGGATGAAGTAGAACATTTATTTATTTACTTTTGTTACCAAACTCAGCACAAGACCAGCTTATAGTAAGGTAGTGGCACTCAGAAAACATAAATACAAATAATAAACAACAACAAAAAAAAAAAAGAAGAAGAAAAATGAAAGATTTGAGTTGGTGGAAGAATTATTATTACGTAAATGGGAGAAATTTTAAGTTAATTGCAATATTTGATTAGATTGATTGATACAGTAAGGAAGGTAGTATTGAAAGGAGGTAAAATAAATAAATTCATGATGTTTACTAAGTTGTTGGGTATGAACAGTAATATTGATAGTAGAAAGTAATATAATGGACAGAATGTGAAGTTTTGTAGAAAAATGCAAGGCCAGTAGTGTCAAGGTTTATCAATGAGAAGGAATTTTGAAATAAGTACAGAGTTGTTATAGGAGAGAAAGTATCAGTTGGAAACTTGCGAAGTTTATAAAAGCTAGATAGGCAAGAAATTTGAATTGGATGGATGCTATAGTCTATAGAGTATAGATTTTGTGTTAGTAGAAGAAGAGTAAGCACAGATAAATTGTGGAAGACCACTACATGTCAATTTAATTTTATTACCAAATCAACATGATTTAATTTTGTTATAACAAAACCAAATTTTTCTTGTGAGATTTACTTTAGGGTCACACCGTCACAGTAGCCTATGATTTAATGTAATGTAATGGATTGGACATTATTAACTAAAATCTAAATTGATTGGTTATTAAAATTCCAAGGAAAGCATATTTTTAATTTAAAAAAAAAAAAGCATTTGACACTTTCTCTGCATTTTTTGAACTCAGGAGTCCCAAGTGGACTATTCCATTATCTCCATATCAGTCGCATAGGTCCAAATAGGACTCCTATCAATTAATTAGCAAGGTGTAAGAAAATCAATTTTTTTTTCATATTACAATATAGATTTCATATTTGTAAATAAAAGTAAATGTGATGCTACGACTTAAATCTAAAATCATTTATTTGTTTATATTATTAGTATACCATGCACGTACACTCGTACAGTATATTTCACACACACACACACACACACCAATGGCATTATAGGCTTTTTTTTCTTGTAAAATGCATGTTATATGCAAGAACAATGTAGCCTAAATAAACTTTGTGCTGCATATTATTCAAAGGAACTGTTATACCAAGAATTAAAAAATTCAATCTATCAGTTGGACGCAATATACAAAGATGCATGTTATATGTAAATGTCTTCATATCCTTTGTGGGCCAGAGGACATATTGTAAAACTTAATTATTTTCTTTAATGTTAATTATAGAGTCCAATTTGCATACTCTATAGTGTGTATTATGTTATATATTTACAATAAACCTGAAAATAATAATAGAATAATAATATATGCAGGAAATTACTGCTGTAGTAAATAATAATGTTATCCAGGGGTGTCTAAATGCAGGGAGCCTGGGAGCCATGGCTCCTGAAAAATATGAGCTGGCTCCTGAAAAAAAAAGATTAATTTTAATGTTTAATGACCATCACCAATAACATCAGTATAATAAAGTTTNTCTAAAAATTAAATACATAAGTTACAATAGTTTTTCTTGCTTTATCAATAATTGTTACCCCCCTTTTTCCTTTTTGGCACTTCTTACCTGGCTCCTAACAATTTTTGCCGGCTCCTGAACTTTTGGAAGATTTGGACACCCCTGATGTTATCTACCAGTAATATAAATACTAATTTACAGTTTATATAAAGTGAAAAACAACTTTCATTCCACTTTATTTTTTTAAAATATTAGTGTGTCATCGACATATTAAAAAAACAGCAGAATTTTAAAATTAAAAATGATTACCGTATTATAATTCTATCAATATATTATCTAAATATCCAGAATTATTTATAACAACAAAATTCCCCTAAATTGTCTCCCAAATATAAACTATACTAATACTATTTTTAATACAATATACATTTCTAATTTAAAAGAGAGGGGTAAGTAACCAGGTTAATTATTGAATGAAATGTTTCTGGAAGGAAGGTATTATAATACTGTATTTAAAACAAAAAGGTACATACAAAACATTCTGCAGCATCATCCATTAGACCAAGTTGGAACCGTTGTTGATCATAGAATGTCTCAGCCAGAGCTCTACGGAGTGCATCAGGAGGAAGAGCAGACTCATCACTGTATTGAAGCTGGGCAAATAATTCCTAAATAAAGAGAAATGTAAAGAAAAAAATTAAATTTAATGGAATCTAATAAGTTTTTATTTTATTTTTAAAAAACTTCACTTTAAATATTTCTTCATATGGTGATGTTATGAAAAAAAAAAATTATTTTTACTATTTTTTTTATATAATGAAAAAAAATACTGTGGAATGTTTATGAAAGGAAAAAAAATCACTGTAATAAAAGTTATACTTAAAAAATAAATTCACTGCATTAACAAATTTGGATTAAAAGTAAAAGGCAAATTGATTACTATCTAGACTCTAGAGGAATTCAATATGCTTGATCAATTACAATATATATGAAACCAATTTATTAGTAAGTCTATTTTCTATTTCTTTATAACAAAATAGCCATTACCCCATTAATCAATCATTCATTTAATCTATCTTTCTATCTATTTATCTAATTATTTATCTAACGGTCTATCTATCTATCTGTTTGTCATATTATGAATTATGATTATCTATTATCTGTTTGTCTATTATGATTATCTATTATCTGTTTATCTATTATCTATCTATCTGATATCTATCTATCTGATATCTATCTATCTGATATCTACCTGTCTATTATATATCTGTCTGTTATCTATCATTCATCTATCTACCTATCTATCTACTGTATCCATCTATACTGTATCTATACAATGTATCTATCTTTACTGTATCTATCTCTATCAACAGTATATATCAACAGTATCTATTAACAGTAGGCTATCTATCAACAGTATCTATCTATCAACAGTATCTATCTATCAACAGTATCTGTCTATAAACATTATCTATCAACAGTATCTATCTATCTATTTATTTATCTATCTATCTATCTATCTATCTATCTATCTATCTATCTATCTATCTATCTATCTATCTATCTATCTATATCCATTTGTCTATTTAAATAAAACGAAATATGAAATTGTCATAATAAATGGTAATAATTGCTATTATAATATTTATTTACAGTATTTATTAAATCTAAAGCATATCAAATTGCCGATAAAAAAAAAACTATTAAAATAAATACTCAGCCTAATAAATAATTATCAAATTACGTCACAAGTAGGTTATTGCTTTTAGACAGGGCCAGATACAGTGTTGCCAGTTGTCCTTTTTATTCAACAAGAAAATAAATTTCTAGTAGTAAATAATTTTAATGGCATAAATATTATAGAACTATTTGAATTGTTTGATGTCTTTTATTATGATACAAAAATTCAAATTTGCTATATTGTGTATACTGTAAATATTTTTTAATCATTCCAAAGATGTTTGATAAGTTGCTTAAATTTCTAGGACCCAGCCTGAAAAGGTCACCTTTAAACATACTTATTTGGTGAAGCAGGAATATGTTGTAAAACTATGAAAAGGAAGAATGACCCTGTTAATTTTAAGCCAGTCTGTCACATCACTCACATGTTCATTTAGTGAAGCAGGATATGTTGCGCAAGAGTGCGGAGAAGGGAGAATGACCTTGTTCATTTTAAGCCAGTATGTCACACTCATTTAGTGAAGCAGGGAAATGTTGCACAAATATGAGGAAAAAGAATGACCTTGTTCTTTTTAAGCCAGTATGTCACATGCTCATTTAGTGAGGCAAAGGGAAATGTTGCCCAAGTATGAGAAGGAAGAATGACCTATTAATTTTAAGCCAGTATGTCACATGCTCATTAAGTGAGGCATGGATATGTTGCACAAGTATGACAAGGAAGAATGACCTTGTTCATTTTAAGCCAGTATGACACATGATCATATAGTGAAGCAGGGAAATGTTTCACAAGTATGAGGAGAAGGAAGAATGATCTTGTTCATTTTAAGACAGAATGTTGTTCATTTTAAGACATAATGTTGTTCATTTAGTGAAGCAGGGAAATGTTGAACAAATAAAAGAAGGAAGAATGACCTTGTTCATTTCAAGCCAGTATATGACATGCTTAGTTAGTGAAACAAATATGAGAATGGTAAATAACTGTGCTGTCCAATTTATGCCAGTTTATCACATAGCCTACTTATTTATTGAAGACTTGAAGTGTACCAGTATGAGGAGAACGGAGAATGACTGCTGTCCATTTATGTCATTATTTCACAATAGCTAAAGCAGTCATTCGTTGGCTATATGTTTTTAAAATGTTACCTTGGGCTATTTCTGAAATAATTGCAGTTCCAAAGCTTACTATATACAGTTGACTAGCTATCTTTAAAGCTTTTTTTTTTTTCAAATAAATTTTTAAAAACTTATCCCCAGGGCCAAGAAATTTATAGGGAGAAAAAAATAGCGCTTTCAAGTAAATTGAAATCATTTTTTCTAGGATGAGTGATCAAGGAGTAGGAAACCATACCAATAGAAAAATGTATGAATATTGATTCATACATTTTTACTCTTTTATTATACAGATGCTCATTTAGCGAATCAGGGAGGCATCATTAATGATTATGTGTATGATCATTTATACACTTTTGGATTAAAATATTTGCTCTGACCTGCTTAATGATCAATATAATAATGCATTGACATGTGTTTCTTTTACTGTAATCAAATTATTGTAAATTACATCTTGACTAAAATCTTTGAAATGTATAAAAATATATATTTATTAATATATTAATTTCTAATTTCTTTACCAATTTGCCAACTGGAGAATGCAATGCAGAAGCTTAAAAAAATCTTTTAAATTTAGAACTTTTTATTTAACTAAAATGATAAAAAGAAAAGGACAAATGAATGGGGAAAAAATCTTAGCATGTTCAATAGAATCCATTGATTCTATTTAATTATTTAAGGTCTTTTAATAAATCCAAGCATAATAATATCCTCGCTGCTATATGTGTGATAGGTTACACACTGTTATAATCCAAATGTTTAAGCACTGTTATACCTACAGTTTATGACAAGTCTATCGCAATTTTCTTCTTTAATTTACGTAGCATAAAATATCAAAATGTCCAGTTCACTTTTCCTACTGNTAAAAAAAATATATATAAAAACTTTCACTCACCCACAGTTGGCCAACTTACATACGTTCAGACAAGTATTTGAGTTATCCGTTCTGATAACAAACACTGGTGCAAATATCTCACTGCTATAATTGGTTACACACTGTTATAAGCGATGTTATGCAGTTTATGACGAGTCTATCGCGATTTTATTCTTAGCATAAAATATCAAAATGCCCAGTTCACTTTTCCTACTGATGGTTACTTTATTCTTTTACTATCCATGGTTTTCTTCAGCCTTGGTATCGGATGATTGTGTTACGCCAGTGACGAATGGACTCCTCCGAGCTCGAAAATAATAAGTTATTGTGTTTCTCTGAACATTATAAATACTAAAATAACTCCTTGTTGCTCTGAACACAATACTGTATATATATATAACTCCATGTTGCTCTGAACACAATAAGGATTCACAGGCTAGGTGCTTCTATGGACCTCCTGGCTAATATCCGTGACTACTAGTCTTCTTTAAAATATGAGAAATAAAAATAATGAGCTCCCAATGTACTATAGTACTCCACTCTTGGATGTCAGGCACTCTAATACTTTACAAAATTAATAGATCTTGGCTGGCATTTGCATGGACCGGAAAAATATGTTATCTTTTAAAATATTCTTGGAATATTCTTTATTCCCACTTAAATTATTTCTAAAAATATCTGCTACATTTTAACTTCCTTGCTACTATTTTATGATTATTTCAGAAGGTCGCAAAGGCGATTTCTACCTTCTGCTAGCGATACATAGGTGTTGACTCTTCAACTGCCGCTTGTCATCTCTCCACTACTCTAGCTCTGTCTTATTTTCTTACTGTTCGATTTGGTCTGTGCTTTTTTCTCTTGATATGCAAATTTCTCCCTCTTACAACTCTCATTCTCACTCTCCTATTGGCTGACTATTTTTCTTGTTCATAGACTGTACGGCATCAAACCATTTTTGACTAATATTATTGTAAAATTAAAAATAAGTCATGTGACCTTGTTTAAAATAAATGACTATAAATATTATGAATATAATATTTATATAGGCTAATTTTACAATTTAAAATATTTATTTTACTTTTTTTTTTATATAAACTTGAAAATTGTTTTGTTTTATCTAATAGTTTTATAATAAGAGGGCCTGATTACAAACTCTCTTTAATTTAGAAACTCTATCAAGAGGGGGAAAACAATTTTTCATCGAAATAAAAATGGTGGAATATTAATTTGACTAATGATGTAGTTACTTGAGCTCTTTCTCAATTTTCAAGAGAAACCTTAATAGCTTTCTACATTGTAACAATGATTTTTATAATGTTGCCTCTGTATTACAGTAACGGTGTTTTATTATTTTTACTTTATTATGTACTTTATTATTACTTTATATTATGTAATAGGCACCAAAACTTAAACATTATTGCTAAATAAATAAATAATAAAACTGATGAACAAAGAGATTACGGTCAGTTCCGTTATCTGCCCACCAATATGGCCGACGGTAGTAAGTTTAAATTATCTAGATTGGTGCTCAGCAAAATATTATTTCACCTCTAGATTATCCTAGGGTTCAAGGTTACTGTAAGGTTAAGACTGTAAAGAAAATATACTAAATTTGGTGAGAAAAAATACTACTTTCACACGTTACTACGTTTTAGTTGTCGCACAATTCCTAACGTCAATTATGTTGGCGGGCAGATAACGGAATCTGAGCTAGATTATTTTAAAATAAACAAATAAGCATGTAGAAATCTCTGTATCTGGCTAAAATATAATTAAAATTGCCAAAAAATAAATAAAAATTGATGTCACTCCTTTTAATTGTCCCATTTAGATGTGAATTCTAGGTAAAACCTAGTGTTGGAGGCTAGTGTATATTTGTATTACTAAAGTTAGCTATTTACATTTTATTATTAATTAGTAATTATGAGCTTGCAAATCTTGCTATTTCGTCAGAATGTTATAATTATGTAATTGGATATTTTGTTTTTGAATAGGAAATAGCCTACATGACTGTTATTTTTTAATTGTTCTATTAGATTTGGATTCCATTTTAATGATACTGTTGTATTTGATATACTGTATGGTACCGGTATCATTTGTTCCATTTTTAATTTTATTTCAACTACAGTAATTTTTTTTTAATTATTAATCCTCAAGAAAGCGTAATCAGCTTGACCTAGCAATTAAATGACTCATACTATGCTAATCAAAATGCTAAAACAACAAGCAGGAACTAAAACTCATTACAAAAACTTTAAAAATAAATTAAAGAAATGGGGATATAGGATTATCAAAATAGTGTAGGCTACATTAATGAAAAATATATTTACAGAAAAATAAGAATTTGTTAGTTTTTAATTATTTTTTAAAATTAAATTAGGTCAGCAGTTGGAATAAAACTTAAATATAGATTACACACAATAAAATTATCACCTGCGTTAGCCTATACGTAACTTTTATTTAATTTTTTAATAGTTAAGATTAACATTTTGTTAAAAATATTTTACATAGATACAGGAGAAACCAAGTTTTTTTTTTTTTTAATTCTAATAAAATATACGAGAAACTCATTAGGAGCATCAACAGGTATCTCTACCTTGTCAGGAGCAGGAGTGGTTCTACTTGTAAAACTGGCTTTTTGCCAGATGACCTACTTTGTAGAATATACTGCGACTCCAATTAAAAGAAGTTAGCCAAGGAAAATAAAAGAAAAAGCTTTTGTTTTATCAATCCATTTAACAAATACTGTAATACAAGCATGGATAAATATAATTATATACAAATATCCATTTATAAAATTAGCTGCTACAATTTGAATAATTTTTAACGAAACTAACAATTTTAATGTTTGTAACATACACTGAGCTCTATATACAACAGTTTTCAAAACTTCTCTGTAAAGAAAAAAATAAAGAAACAGCTTATAAAAAATTCCACCAGGATCGTGTAAATCAAGATTGATTAAAATAAACAGTGAGCAGGTTGGAAATATTATCACAAATTTTTTTAACGTTTTTATAAACGGATATTATAGGTAAAAAAAAAAAAGTTTAAATTAATTTTACACTTAAGTGCCATTAGTTTGTTCAGTTATTTTTATAAAAAGCAGCTGTGAGTTTAATAATAAATTAAGAGAAAGTGAAGCTTATTAAAATTGCAGTTGGCATTTGCAACATGTGACAGCACACGATTAGCTTCATATTATTGTATATAATAGAAAACTTAATTAGTATTCTTTTATTTATTTATTCGATATCTTAATTTGTTTGTTTATTTATAAATTAAATATCTTTTAACACTTTCAGCACTGGACCATTTGCTATGGTNCCCCCCCCCCCCCCACTGTTTTGCCTCCTTCTGAGGTTGTAATTTTTATGCAATTTTGATGATATTATTTTATCATCTCTCACGTTGTACAGCTTCAAGTTGTCAACGTGGAATTTACCTCTTACTTTTTGTTTACCTTTTCTTAATGTGTATGTTACTTTTGCTATCCGTTTGTCAATTGTGAATGGTCCCTGATATTTGGGACACAGTTTGGCCATTATATATTTTTTGGCATTACTTAGTACGTGCGTTTTTGTTAAGACGGTATCCCCTTCCTTATACTCCAAATGCCTATGTGTTTTATCGTACTGTATTTTGTTCAGTATATTTCTCTTCTCTTGACATTTCTGGGACATCCATCTTTTGCCTTTCGTTATTAAGCTGTTCAATTCTTCAATGTCTGAGGCGCCTCCTATTGATATCTGAGCGGCTTTTTTTGGCTCCATCATCCTGTCCAAAGGTAACTTTATGTGCCTCCCCAAAAAAAGTTCAGCCGGAGAGTACCCGGTACTTGCCGATACTGTATTGTTTAGGGTCAACCTGATGATTGCTATGTTTTCATCCCATTCCCTGTGGTTTTTACCCACGAACATCCATATTTGTTGCCCTATATTCCGGTTATGACGCTCGACCAGGTTACTCTGAGGTCTGTATTTGGCTATGTACCTCATGTCTATATTATAGGTTTCTGCCATTTCCTGAAATAGATTTGCAACGAACTGCCTGCCATTATCGCTCACAATTGAAGTGGGCATACCGTATCTCGTGAGATATTTGGTAACAATGCATTTCGTGATTGCTTTTGTTGTTGCTTTCTTTAGGGGAAAAATTTCTACCCATTTAGTGAAGTAGTCTACAATGACAAGTAGGTATTCATTGGATCTTAGGCTTTTTGGATAAGGCCCTATGATATCAATGCCGATTAGGTTGTACGGCTCAGGACTTAGGACTGATTTCATGAGCCCTGCTGGTTTTTGGTTCGAGCTTTTCACTTTCTGACATCTATCACACGTGGCACAGTAGTATATCACATCCTTCCTTAAATTCATCCAGTACATTCTTTTCGCAATTTGGGCGATTGTTTTGTCAGGTCCCAAATGTCCGTCCAATATATTATCGTGATATTCACGTAGTATGTTGCCCTTAATGTGTGTTGGAATGAACATTATTTTCAATTCATCTTTTCCCTTACCATAATATATCATTCCGTCCTCTATATAAAACAACTTACTTTCTTCTTTGATTTTAATATTCTTGTTTGGCACATTCATGGGAAACTTTATCCATTGCTCTAAGTTCTTGCAATATGCATCATCCTTTTGGGCTTTAATTAGCTCTTTTCTTGCTCTGAATGTTTGTGATGTTATGTCTGTCGGAATTATTTGATTACACTGTTGGAAGTACTGGATGTATCCTACTTTAACTTTCATCAGCATTTTACTTTCATCTAAAATTTCGTCCTCTTCTTTATTATCAATTATGGCAGTGTTAGGTGCTCTTGACAGAGCATCTGCTACTACACTTGACTTGCCTTTTCTATGTTTAATTTGGTAATTATATTCGGACAATAATAAGACCCATCTGGCTAGTCTACTGGATGGATCCTTTAAATTAATCATCCATGCCAAGCTGAGTGGTCCGATTCGACTGTAAATTTCACTCCATAAAGGTATTCCCTAAATTTTTTAATTCCCTAGACAACCGCTAACAACTCCAGTTGTTTGACTGGGTAGTTTCTTTCAGCCTTTCTAAGGCCTCTGCTGGCGTACGCTATGACATGTTCTTTGTCATCATGAGGTGTCTGGATAAGAACTGTGGCTATTCCATTCATTGAGGCATCTGTCCTGAGGGTGAATTCTAATTCAAAATTTGGGACCTGTAGAATGGGTGGGGATATCAATGCCGCTTTCAAAGTTTGGAAAGACTGTTCTTCTGTCTGTCCCCATTTCTACTCTACTCCCTTCCTCTTGAGATTATTAAGGGGGTTGCGATGGCTGCAAATTCAGGAATGAACTTCCTCTCATGATTTCTTTTACAGTTCTTGGTCGTGGGAACTCTTTTACTGCTACTATCTTGTCAGGATTGACTTCTAAGCCCCTCTGGTTCCATATATGGCCAAGAAATCTGGTACTGGCACATGCAAAGTTACATTTAGATATTTTGATATTGAGACCTGCCTTGTAGATTAGTCTCATTACATGATCTAGGTCTTTAAGGTGATTTTCAAAATTATTTGAGTATATGACTATATCGTCAATGTAGCAATATGCCTTTTTCCTACTACTTCTCTTAAGACCTCTGCCATAAGTCTACAAAATGTAGAGCTCGTGTTTTTCAGGCCGAAGGGCATTCTTACAAACTCGTAGAGTCCATCAGCAGTAATAAAAGCCATCTTGTGAATATCTTTTGGCTCCATTTTGATTGCCCAATAACCGCTCGTTAGGTCTAAGCTTGTTATCACCTTTGCCCCTGCCAACCCGTCTAGTATTTCATAGATCATTGGCACTGGGAATTTGTCGTCGACCGTTATTTTATTTACGCCGCGGTAATCGACGAAAAACCTATACTCTGTTGATTGTTTCTTTTTCACCAAGACAACTGGTGATGCCCAGTTGGATGTACTTTCACGGATTATCCACATTTCTAACATCTCTTTCACTTGTTCTTTAATGACTGTTTTAAGTTTCGGCGTGTATTGGTACGGTCTTCTTGCAATAGCTTTTCTGTCTGTTAATTCGATTTTAGGCTATGCTTTATAACACTCATTTTCCCTGACTTATCTGAGAAGCAATGCTTGTGGGAATTTAAAAACCCGTGTAACTGACCCTTCTCTCTATCATTCAATCTACTTGCATTTTCTACTATTGTTTCGACATTACTTCTAAATTTTTCATCTTCGGATTCTAAATTTTCTTTTGTGGGTTTCATACTTAAGGTATCTATTTTTCTATTAGCTACTACCTTATCATATGTTTCTTCCTTATCACTATAATCTTCCCATTCATCTGAGTTTATATATTCTAAATTTTCTAAAGCTTCTTTGGATTTTAATATTTCATCTTTTATAACTATACTTGTATCCTTACTTATTTTAATTGTTCCTGTTTCATTAATTGTTTTTTCGCTTTCATTATCTAACTCTATACCTTTTACTTCTTCTTTTTGCTCTTTATCACTATTTATTATATTCTTATTCTCTTCTATTTCATTACTTGTTTCATTAATTACCCTGATCCTCTGTGTTTTCTACTCCCCCATCATCTTCAATCCTTTCCCTTCTTTCCAATAATTCCTGCCACTCTACTGCATCAAAATACTCTTTCCTGAATATCCCCCTATCTTTCAGTGTAATACTGCAATCATCTTGGTCATAGGTTATTGCATAATTAACAAGGAAATCTACTCCCAGAATTATATCTGTTCCCTCTGAGAAAAGTATATTAAATGTGTGTACACAGGATGTGCCTCCCGAAAATCTAAACCTTAAATTTACTGTACCCCCCGTTATGACCTTTGTTATGGTCTGTTGTATCTGTGATTCTGTCTAGAGCTACCTGTCATTAATATATCATCATCCTGACTTATACTTTGCATGCTTATGCTACTACTTTCATATTTATTTGGTATTGACATTTCCCCCCTGTATTCGTTTGTTTGGGCTGAACTTATTGCGTTGAATCTGCGGGAGCTACCGTTTGCCCAATTGTTGTGGCGCTCCCTGGCCCGTTTAAAGTGATCATGTTCATTGTACCGTCCCTATTGTCGGTTTGTCTAGAATTATTTTGCCCCCCTGGCAGGCCTTCTTCTGCCCCCTCTACCTCTAGATCCATTACTAATTGCGTTGATATTTCTATTATTGTAATTGTTCCGGTTATTATTAGGCCCTGTATGGCTGGTTTTGGAATTGCCCCCTACCCCTACGCTCTTAAGTTTAATACATTTTCTAATTATTTTGCAATGTATCAATTGGGTTATGGTTGTAATGTGGTTAAGCATCAATTCGAAATAGCTAGGATCCATTTTTCATAGTATAATATTTACTACTTCCTCCTCTGTAATATTGGTATAGGCTAAGTTAACCAATTCTTTTGCATCCCAGATAAAAGTTTCTACACTCTGGCCTACTCTTTGTCTACAATTCTCTAATTCGACTTGATAGCCCATTCTTCTAACGGGACCGCTAAATTCCAGTCAATCCAGACAACTATAAACCAACAAGTTACACAGTGTAACTTCAGTTGGTTGGTAGTTTTGGAGTGACTGGAGTTGTTCTATGATCTAGGATAGGTGTCCAGTCTTCCTCTGGTTGAGAAGTAGTGATTGTAGATGCTAAGGTGGATGATCTTATTCTCAGTTACTCCATATATCATTTAGACTTCCACCCATCAGAAAATGAAATTATGAATATCACTGGACTTAATATTTGTTTGACTGTTCCCTCCACCCAAACTTAGTTTTGTCATTCCTACTAGTAAAAGTTCTCGCTAAGACCTTTTGTCCTATAATAATTTTTTTAAAGGCTTAAAATAAATTTTAATTCNGAAAAGGTTACATAGCCATACTTTTTAAATTATTTTTACTAACACGATAATGTACAGTAGGCTATATATAACCCATCTTGTTTGTTTTTTCTTTTATTGTGTGTGTAATACAGTATAATACAGTTACAGTATATTCTGCACTTAAAATAGAGTATATTATAAACAGTATACTATACCAAAATATATAATACTGCATAAGCCTACTGATCAGTTGTGGACTGGGCCTACAAATATTGGTTGCCAGTGTAATGTGCCTGTCATCATCATACCATAATGATTGACAGGACATTACAAGTTTACATCATCATCCTACCATCCATAATGCTTGNGAATAAAAGATGAACAATCTTTTTTTTTTTTATTTATTAAAAAAAAATACGAAAAATAAATACATAAAAATTTCTATATCTAAAGGTAAATTATTACGTTTTCCCATTGCCTGGGTACATTGGTGTTTTGAGAGGGGGTGCTCAAGCACCCCCTCCATTCATTAAAAGTAAGAAAAATAATTTGAAAAAATAAGATATACTTGAATGCAAGCAGTGATAACTATTAAATTGTCCTGTCAATATGACCGCTTTAGAAATAGATAAGATACAGTAAGTTAATTATTAGATTCAGATAATGTAATCTTTCAATTTATAGGATTTCTTTTTACATGGAATCAAATACCTGAGTTATAATAAATGACAAAGATAACAATTTTATTTGAGTTCCCACAATCTTGTAGGAATCCCAAGAGGTTTTATAGGAGATTAATAATTCTGGAAATACCAAATGTACAATCAATATATAGTTAAAAAAATTATATTGAATTAAATTTTATTGTTTTAAAGTTTGTATTTTTAGAGGTCAAGATTAATTTTATTCACTAGCGGCCAAAGTCTGGTAACTTGGAAAAATTTAGTAGCCACTTTTTANCTATAACCGGCCATTTACTTAGTACAAAAATTTTAAATCAAAATAGTGTTCACAAAATATAATGATTATTGTATCCTTGTTCCCTGGCATGAAATTAAGATTGTGAAAAGGTTACATAGCTGTACTTTTTAAATTGTTTTTACTAACACAATGACAATGTACAGTATATATAACCAATCTTGTTTTTTTTTTTGTGTGTAGGGGAAGGTGTTGTACCTTTGACCAATTTGAACATTTTTTAATTATATCTGCCCCAATTTTGATTAAAAAAGTCGGGAAAAGGGATCATACCAATGTTTAAGATGTTTTTATCATACAATATATATTTTTTACAAGTTGAATTTTTTATTTTAAAATGTATTTTTCTCAAGTTAAAAAAAAAAAAAATTGGTCAAAGGTACCTTTGACCAGCATGGTTAGAAAGATAAATAAAAGCAGGATTAAATGAAAATAAATGTTTAATGAATTCATAAATTATTATTAAAACTTTGCTGAATTCCAATAAAATTAATTTATTACATATCAATGTCC
>PXIH01S0000788.1:15439-26660 GCA_003024985.2 Euperipatoides rowelli
AGAAGGAAAAAATTAGCAATTAGGCTTTTTTTTTAAAAAAAGTAATAATAATTGCTTAAGGGACATATGCTACAGGTTTTGGGCTGAAAATAAATTCCACAACAGATTTTTAGATATTTTTACATTTCAAAATTTCTATATTTTATAATACCAATAAAAATTTTACTTTTATATCTCTTATTAACAAAATCAGTTTTATAATGATTCGTTACTAGTCAAAGTTGAAAAAAGAAAAATTATATACAGTAGGTTCAGTTTACAACAGTGAGAATCTTCAACCAACACAATTATGAATTGACTAGTTGTGTAAAATGCCTGTCAGCAACATAACCTGTTGATAGTTCCACCTACAACTGAAACCTGACCTGTATCCTAAAACTGTACTTCAAATGCCAGCTGATAATAAACCTATCATGAGGGCTTATCCAAAACTTCCCGGAAATTAAAATTTTTAATTTATTTATTTATTAAAAATCATTATGTTTTAGTTTAATAAGAATTATGCATAAAACTAATGTAAATTTTATTTTAAATCTTTTAACAATATTTTTTAAAATCAATAGAATAATTAAAAAACATTTAGCATATTTAATTTACCTCTTCATGAATGTAGAAAGAGAGAAAAAAATCTAAATCTTTTTCCTCCGTTGTTAAAAATAGTTTTGAAACTTAACTATTGGTGATGCTTCTCCTAATTGCAGCCAGAGAATCGTTATTTTCATTATTGGTGGAGTAAAAATTGACACGGAGAAATGTTTGTAAAACATAAAAGTCTGAAACATCTGTCATCTTTATCTTACTAAGAAATTATTTCGGCGCTGCCAATGCATTGCAGAGAATTTGTGCCGACAGCTGCGTTTCCCAACATACTGTACAAACCAATCATTAGATTACTAATAACTAGAATGCTGCTTCGATTCTGAATCCTGAAGAGGAACCCATATTTCTTAACCAGTTATTATATTTGTGAGAAATAGGGGTTTTGCTGCTACTGTTTAAAACCTTCAGAAATGATTGTTCTTCAAATCAGTTTTAGCAAATGTGTCACAAACAAAAGCAAATCTTTGTTCTTCTCATCATTCTCCTTAGTTTTAATCAGGAGCGGCAAAACAAATACTTGACTTTTAACCAGAGGTTCCTCCGTTATCCTTCCTTAACATTTAAACCGGTTCTGATTGAGTTTTGCTTAATAAAGAGCAAAACTTTACATTGAATTGATGATTCTTTTTTTCCCCCCAGTTTTAAAACATAGCCGGAGGCACTAAACTAGTATCAATTCAAATAATAAAAAAATAGAAAGCATTTTTTTAGGAAGATTAAATTTTTAAGAATGGTTCAATAATAATTAAACTTAATAGGAAAATAATAATTAAAGCATTTTAATGAAAATTGATTTTTAATAATTCCAATAAATTCCAGTTTCTTTCGGGTTGGCCTTCGTATACCGTATGTACTATATTACAGTACAGCAGTACTGATCCCACTTATTATATATAAAGAAATGCAGGATTGTTTTTCTACAGTCTGACACACTCGAGTACATTAAGTTAGCACCACAGATAAAATAATGTTTATTTCCACAATTATTTACAATAACTATTATACAAACAAATGTTTAAATATAAAATAAATGGAGGAGAAAGAAAACCTGAATGGGCTTGTAAAATGATTTTGCCAGCTATGTTTATAAAACCTTACAAAAAAGAAACATACTGTAAAAAGTAGTTATAAAAGCCACATAAACAGAATAGAATTTGATTAAAACAAAAACAAAATATAGACAGATTTGTCTAAAATAGAAACACAAACAATGCGTATGCAGTATATGCAGAAGGCTACATACCGTATATACATCGTATATCAATAATAAACACACCCTCAACATACACCGCACACAAGCACAAAATATGAAGTTGGGGTAGGAGAGGGAATCGGTCATTATATTATGAGCTGAGCCCTAAATTTTCTCATAAACGTTGTCTCACTGTCACTAGTTTTTAGATCATTCTCCAAATCATTCCATAAATTATGTACACTAATTTATGGAATTTGACCCAATGTTGTTCTAAAAAATCTTTTATATACTGCTCTTGCCCCTCTGCTATGATATCCATGAAGAACACAAACTGGGAGAAAAATATCCTGAAAATGCTTAAGTAATAAACCCATCTGTTGCCAATACATACAAATTTCCAACTAATACCTATAAATATCATTTATCTTTAAAATGTTCATTGCCTTGAAAAGATGAGTGTGATGAAAGAAATCCAGAGTTGTTGATAATTCTTACTAATCTCTTTTGTAATCTAAAAAGTTTATCCTACTTACCCTTACCAGCAACTCCATACTTAATATTGCAGTAATGAAGATATGGATAAACAAGTGTATAATAAATACAGGCTCTTAAGTGTTTTCTTTGGCAAAATACTGTAAATCTCAATTTACATATAACACCTACATTAACAGCTGTTTTTTTTAATAACTTCACTCTCAGATGGCAACATCTCAGTTTGGAAATCATCACTGACCGAACCAAAAGGTAAAAGCTCATACAAACAGTAATAACAATAAAAATCATTACCACCACACATATTTGGAACAAAGTCAACTATATCAACATTACAAAAATAATGCACCAAGCAATGGCAAACCCTACAATAAAGAGCCCTTTTATTTTGAAGGATGAGTCACCCACAGTATCTACACTGAGTAGGCCCAGGATTCAGATGAACACCACCAGAGAATAGCAACAGTATACAAATCATGGTGAAATTCTTGCTAGGCCTAAATTTACAAACAGACCTAACAAATATAAAATTGATTCTGCCATGTTCATCAAATGAAATCCAGACATCCGGAGGGAGTACTCAGAAAAACTGTGACAAAAAAAAAAGAGGGAAGATTTGGATAAAACTCAGCATTCCAATAAATCACACTACTGAGACAGTGAGAACAAAACAAGACAACAAATAGCTGAACCAACAAAAAAATGCCCCAAATATCTCAATATATACTGTACTTGTAAATACACACACACAAAAAAAATGTAGTTCACAATAACTTTTTCTTATCCTTTTTGAACAAATTTTTTTACCTTTTTGTCAAATGAAACAATAACTATAACACACACAAAGTTTCCCGTTCTTTCGGGATAGTTGTTTATCTTTATTCACCGGTCCACATTTTTGTAAATTATGTGGACGTCTTTTTGTATTATTGAGCTGTTTAATATGTTTAACACCTATGCTTTGATACTCTTTCTGGATTTTTATTATTTATTCAATGTTCAACTGAAATTTTCTGTCAAGTTTTATGCTAAAGTTATTTTATAATGGAAACGGCTGGCTGATGTCATCTTTTTGGTTTGCTTTCATTAGAATATTTATTTTATTTTATGATGAAATTTACTTCTATAGCATATTATTTTCCTGTATCAACAAGTCCTGAATTACTGTTTTAACCTACTGTGATGACTGATAATTTTCATCGATTTCTTAGAATTAATAAAATTGATTTTGGAATGTGTTTAATTTTTATTTTCACGATTTACAAAGAAGAATTTTAAACATGTTATAGTGAACTGTTAAATTAATGACTATGCTATTATATTTTATGATGATGTTTCCAAATACTTTTGTTTCATCTGCTTGTTAGAAGTTTTGGTTTTAATGTTTATTTTCATTTATTTGTGTTTGCTTTATAGAATTAAAGCATATTAGAAAGGAAGAAATTCTCCTTCTTAAAAAAAAAATAACTAATAGAAAAGGGAAAAATAAATCAGTTCCCAAAATGGGAAGAGATAAAGCAAAAGTCAGAAAAGAGAAAAAATGAATAAAAAATAAAAAAAAAACTACAAAATAAGGCCGAGGGGAAGGACTAAAAATTTTTAAGATGATGGTCATTTCTTAAAAACGAAATGCATGGTGAGAAATATTTTTTGCATTTTGAGTCTTTATTAAAAGTAACATTATTGTGTAAAATTATATCTTAACATAAATAGTGTAGATTTTAGTTTTCTGATTAGCTTATCCCCTTAAGTAATGCATGTTAGAAAAATATGTAAATGTAAAAAGTTCATATTTACTAACTATTTACTTACTGTGTCTAACTACAGTGAGAAAGTTACATGAGGGGTAAAGCAAGCACCTTGGGAACTAACATTTTTTTTTGGTAATGTTTGACTTGTCCTGAGTATTTTTTTTTTTTTTGGAGGGGGGCTAGTTTATACATTTTAATTATATTTTCAAAAATCTCTTGTGCATATTTAATATGAAAAATACAAATTGTACCATAAAATAAACAGCTAAATGTTAGCAACTAAATCCTACAACAGTAGTCGGTGAGTTGCCTAACCAAGCAGAAATAAGTGCTGCTGACACAGCAGGGGAGGGGGGAATCACTGCTACTGCTTACCCCTTCCCCTGTCTACACTACTGGTTACCTATCCATCAAACAACCCTGTTATCTACCTACCTCATCTACTCTATCATATATATATGGGACTTAACTTCCCAGCTATCTAACTGCATGCCAACTTATCTATCTAGTGCTTATTTTCTAACTTTCCTAAGACGATTTTTTATTTTCATTGCATTTACTATTGTTGATTAAATTCACTATCCACTTTCCTAGCTACCTTCCCAGTTACCTATCTACCTGATCAGCTGCCTTCTTATCTTTACTATCTACTCCCTCCTCTGTATTTTTATTTTGCTCCAATTCTGATATCTCTACCTTACCAAATACTGTACCTATTAATTTTCTCTGCTTTACATTTCAAGATTTTGTTACCATTATAATAAAGAAAAAAAATCAAATTTCATCTTTTATTTGGAATATTATTTTTCTCCCAGGTGGTGCTGCGTATACTGTAATTTTAATTGAAAAACCAGTTGCTTCGTTACATTTTGAAATGTAATGCTGACAGACATTTACACCATAAACAACTTAAGAAAAAAAATATAGAGATTTTGCCACTCACAGGGACAAAAAAAAAATACTCACTATTGATGAGAATGGGTTTATGGAGAACTGATATATAAATTCAATATTCAAAGATGAATTCTCTACCTACATGAACTTAAAATTTTGGGCTGGAATATCATGTAAATTGTAAAAATATTCTTTCCAAAAAAAATTTTTCAAGAAGTAGTTATGAAAAGAAGCATTTTGAAGTTTAATGTATTTTTAAATTCAAACAGGAAATAAGGCTTACCCCATTCTTTATTACCATAACCTCGGCCGGACTGATAACCGCCCTGACGCTGATAATTGGACTGACCTGGAAAATAAAAGCGAGTATATTTATAACATTGAAATCAAAATGAAGAACAAAGGGGAAAAAAAATCTCAATATTAGACGTTATCAAATAATATTTTCAACATAAATTGAGGTTATTATGTGCCATCGTTGTAAGTTATGTTCACAAAAATTTTGAAACTAATGCCAAAATTTTGCACCTTTTACTAATTTTTATTTACAAAATTCACAAATCAACAATTTATTAACTATAATAGAATTATGTTAATATTTATAGCAATTTCCGGTTCTGTTCTTAAAACTAATAGTCAAATGAATTATACTACTCAAGGAGATAATTAATCAAAATTATTTAGTGTTAATAAGTCTAGGCAATTCTAGCACTAATAAAACAAAATTTAATTTGCATTTTAATGACACTAATAATTTGCATTAATTATTCAAAAGCTCGTAAGCGTACATTTGAAAAAATAAACCCTACATTTGCTAACCAATAAGAATCGAGTAAATAGGGAAGGCAAGCTAATCACTGATTCATAATCGCTCAGGTACACAAAAGCATTCGTTAAAAAAATAATCAATAAATCTTATAGTTGCAAATGTCGGGAATGTTTTAAAAATGCTAAAACCAAAGATATATAGTCAAAAGTTCAAAACCGATTGAAAATTCTTATTTCAACAAATTTTATTAGGCTCAAAATAAGGTGCTAAAAGGCCTATTTTATGTTATATGAAACATGCACATCATGATCACTCTCCTCAATATGGAGATTCTACGATGCCTTCAATATTATCCAATATCTAATTTTAGGAGAAAAAAAAATTATCGAGTCAAATATAATGTAATGAACTAAATCTTAACACAAAAACGGTCGCTGTTTAACATTATGACCGCAAGAGATGACAGGTTGAAATATTTTGCAGAAAATTAAAGATAAAGGTAACCTATTTGAATAAGACAAAGACAAGTTACAGTAAATTGCAATCTTAGGTTGAAATTAAATTTCTAATGTGGAAGATATGTAAAAATCAAATTCAAACATTCACATCGTTTTAGCGAATGCTTTGACCTGTGTAATATTCTTCTAAGTCAAAAATTTACAAAAACTTAGTAGAACTACTACAATAGTTTTTGAAACTGTAAAAAAACTAATATTAAAGTAGAATAAAGGTGAAAACATCAGTATATAGGCTACTGATCTTAGTGATCAGTAAGATCTTAGATAGCTTAGATAATATATTGTACTTGTCAAAAGTATTTGACTACCGTATACTTTAAAAATTTATCTGATGTCATTTTAAAATCATGTTTTAATATTGGCATTTTAAATCTTTTTAAAATGATTAGATTGGCAAGATTATTAAAAACTCTAAGTACCACTAGGGATGACACTGCTTTGGCACCCCTTCCTCCATTCACCGAATAATGATTATAGTAAAGTTGTTATAGTAATAATCATTTTATTAGAAATTATTATATATACTATACTTTTTTGTAATATATAGAATAATAGTAGAATATCAGTAGTCTTAAAATCAAAAAATCTTCATGCTTGTTCAATCTTTCTAAACTGCAAACAATAATTATCACATTACTATAATATTAAACTTTTAAAAAAAATAAATGACAATTTTGAAATACCGTACTGCACTTAAAAAAAATATAAGGATTGACCAACAAAAAATTTATGATATGCAATGAGTCGTCTAATATTTCAAGGGACCTTTGTTATTTNGCTATCATCGTACATCGATGATTGCTAAAGACTGTTTTAACGTGATTATAAGGCTCACTGACTGTGTGTGTTTTTGGATTACAGTTTTCATCTGGTGCTATTCATACAAGATTTATGATATGCAATGAGTCGTCTAATATTTCTAGGGACCTTTGTTATTTATTTACTATTTATTTTTGTAAATATTTCCTTGTACATAGTTTTATCAATCATATTTTTATTTTATTGTGTAAATAGAGGCCACATCCTTCGGGGCTAGGCCTTTATACTTGATTTCAATGATTTGATTGTTTGTTGAATAAATACCTATAATATAATATAAAAATATTAAATATTTTTAATTTGAGCAGTCAAGAGGTTAACCACATTGGTAGTGAATGTTGAATGTAGTTGGACTATTTAAATCACTGTTTAAATATATAAAAATACTGAAGTGTAATGAATTTACACTCTTACATATATAGTGTACATTTATACAGGACATAATCAAAATCAACAATGGCAAAATAGGAAAAATAAACTAATGCAAAATAGATTGCATTTAATAGAGAGAAAATTGACGCAACATGCAAGCAACAGTAAAACAGCAGACATCACGAACTTGAGCAATCAGCATCACCAGAATTAAGTACCCAACACATACTAGAACCATACTACAGCTATGATTAAGAACATGAATCTTGCACACTTTAAGCAACGTTAATTTCTCTTTAGCTATTGGTAAGAATGCTAAAACTAGCAAATTAGCTAATATCTGGTTAAACCATGACAGTAATGTCTTTTTTTTAAATTAATTTAGAAACATTATTTAGTTATATATATAGTACAGAATGCATACCTTAAAACATTTACTTATATCTAAACTTAGCCTTGGTAGAAAACTATAAATAATAAGAATTTATAATAAAAGTCAAAAGTTTTTTTATACTAAAACTATGATTTAAAATGCAATCTAAAAATATAAAAGCTGGTTTAATTTTATATTACCTAAAAGGCAACGAGTTTGACTTGCTGTTTTCAATGGATGTTAACATGGATGTTTCTTTGAAAAGAAAACACTGCAAATGTCACCCAACTGGAGATTGTTACTCTCAGCGTTTCTATAAGAACACCGGAAACATGGTTCTTGGGAACACAATCAGACAGTCAATGTCCAAATGTGGCAGCCAATTGTACTTTAAAGAATCGTCAAGCACAATTCTATCAGGAGGTTTAAAACAATTCTCTTAAAGTACAGTAACTTCTTCTTAAAGAAGAGAAGAATTAGCTAGTTAAAAGAAATATAAATAATAAATTTAATATGTTTGGGATGGTTATTTTTTTTTTTTTTCTGCATGAGTGTTCTCAATACTTACTTTCAATCTTTTAAATATTCCTTACCTATTTATTATCTAATGTCTATTAAGCTATTCCGGCGGCGGCTTTAGAAACAAATTTAATCAATTACATGATCGTAATCTTGATATAAAATAACTATTTTAATCAAGTTTACTGCAAATTAAATTAACCAATAATTAATAACAATAAAACCTTCTACAAAGAAAAACGATGTTAGCACGAAGGCTAGCAAAAAAGAACTAATTTGAAAATAAAATTTTAGTTAGACTTTTGACAATATTATTTTAGGTAATCAGAGACCTTATCTTAGAAGTTATGTAAGTGCTTATGTTAAGCTGGTAAAACATTATTTTTATTTGGTTATTATGCTGATTGAAATTTTAAAAAATTTCATCAATTTAATTTAGTTACTGTTTTAGAACAAACCATAACAAATATTAACCACAATCCTTAGAACCAATGCTAATCTATACAAAGTGTTACTCAGTAACACTACCAACATGTATTGCTTGCCATCAATATTATATTATCCTATATAAATCTAAATATTGACTAATATTACACACACACACGGTGTGTTTGAAACTATCAATATTTTATTTATTTGAATACAATGCACAACACTAAGCCAATTACAGTCGTTCAAAGTATACAAAAAAAAAAGAAAAATGGAATTATATCAAATCCTACACAAACAATGTATAAACGAATCAATATTAGACAGTGCTAGGTATGCTATCCAGCAATATTAATAATTTTGAGTTTACTTATACTTCATGCTTTTAATAAAAAGGTTGACATTTAACAAAATTGTTTAATATTCTGAAATAAACTAGAAAAATTCAGGTAAATTATATTATTGATTTTAAACTACATATAGTACCATATATTAAGATTTTTATTTTTTACGTATTAAAATGTGTTATCTGTCTATAATTGAAATTTAAAAAATAAATTAATTTAGTTTTGTAGAATGCCACAATAGTGCTATATGGGAGTTATACAGAAGATGAATGGCAGAATTTCTCTCGTTAAATAAAAATGCCACATTGACTATTATGGCAACAATTTTGAGAAACTGTATATAATTATCAAACTTACCTTTATTTCTTAAGTAGTTTTGATTAATTTTAGTCGATTAGTGGTAATTTGTATTACATTTAAAAATAACACATATTGCCATATTTACCTAGTTCACTAAATAAATGATATATTCCTATTATTTTTAACATTTTTCATTAATATATTTTTTTAATTTGTTAAATCTACAAAGTTTATTATTGCAAATTGACCGTCATATAGGCTACTGTATATTTAATATATCTAGTGTACTACTTGTCTATAACTTTATATTTATATAAAAAAGCAACAGGGACAGCTTGAGATCAATAATTCCCAGGGTTAAGTTGTGGTGCCATAGAGGGTTGGTATAAATTTATCTCTATTTTTATAAGCATTTTTTTTTTTAAAATATTGGTTGGGGGGGGGGGGGAGGTGTGTGGAATGAAGGAAGTGGACTTAAGATTTAAACTCTAAAAAAATGAGCATTGAAATGCAAGTTTTAAATGAAATAAAAATTATAACAGAATCGCAATATAAATTACAAGCCAAAGCCCGTCGAAAATGATGGGGAAAAATAAATGCTGCCCCTCTACCGCCCCCCCCCCCTATTGTTTGTCAACCTCCCGTTAGTTTAAATAATTTAATTAAACTAATTGGTTGTATGTTTATGAGACAACAACACGGCTTCAAGCGTAACAGACAAATAAATTCATTTTATAAGCATTATAGATCTAACAGTAGATAGATATATTGTAGATAGATAGATAGCTAGATAATGCTGTCACATTTCATTATGAATCATTGTCCTCAATTCGTAACACCTCGGGCAGTCAGTCATTCTGTTAGCCGGTACCTCAAACTAACCCTAAACAATTTTAAAATGAACAATACAACATCTACTACTTCAGAAATTAATTTCCCACACCATCCAAAATAAGTTGTGCATTCATTTCAGGTTCTGAATATACAATACAGTAAGTATACAACAATCATAACTGCACTCTAAATTTTTATATACCGTAAATACATTTTTTGCCAATCAATAAAAATAATCCGAGATGCTATACTTTCAATAAAAGTAAACTACTACTTTAATCTGCCTATTAAAAATTGAAGATTTTATGTGCGTCTAATGGTTTCAAACTATACTGAAAGTTAAAGACATAAGTATTATTATAACAACAGTTGCAGCTTTCCCAAGCTAATGGATGAAGTTAGATGAAGGACTACGGCAGATTTTAGTTCAGATTCAACTTAAGGGCATGCCTTTGAAGTTTAAAAAAAAAAAAAATGATCTGCATGATTATCAGAATAATTATTATTTTAGTTCTAATAAAATTTTCTTATGCAGAATAAAATTAAATATTTTTTTTTTTAGTTGCATTTATGAAATCCTATCATGCAGGCATTATAGGATTTCATAAATGCAACTAAAAAAAAAAATATTTAATTTTTTTCTGCATAAGAAAATTTTATTAGAACTAAAATAATAATTATTCTGATAATAATTATTGCAAATATTCCATCAGAGCATGCTCCAACATCCTAATCGGGGTCCCGCGACTGGAAAGCCAGGTGTAACTCTTACATATTTTTGATAAGCCTTTTCCGTGTTCGTGAAGGTTTTTTTTTTTTGATGAGGGCGGGGGACATTTTGACAGTCTGCGAGACCTTTGTCTAGGTCTACAGGGCGGGGCCCCTTGTGTGTGAAGATTAATACATTTTCTTATATGGACGTTTTGTTGACTTTGCCATGGTCTACATGCCTGTTAACCAGACCTGCCCCCACCCCCCATCACCCCTGGTCATAACTACTGTATGTACT
>PXIH01S0000788.1:28095-43883 GCA_003024985.2 Euperipatoides rowelli
TTATTGTTACTTTTATAGATAATCATTTTACCACTGGATATTTTGTCTTACCATAAATAAATATGATTCCTAAGTATAATCTAGTCTCTGAGTTTCCTGTGTCTGTTTTCATTACTAATAGCCTAGGGTAAGCATGGGAAATAATATCCTTCCTAGCCACTCGTTCACAGCTGCATCTAATAATAGTATTATTATTACCAATACAACCCTTATCATAGGCTATATGCCACCAACTGTATAATAATGTAGACGTACACAAAGTCAATTGCTGAAAATCTAAAATGATGCCAAGTGACGTTGACTTTATAAAAATATGAAATTCATATTTTATTGTTCACATCCTCGTAAAAACCCTGAAATGAATTGGAAGCTAGTACCAGCGAAACTACCGATCAAGAAATTGAATATTTAGAAGACCCTATATGGGAAGAACTGAATTATTAAACGTAATAAAAATTATACTAGCCTAAACACAAACCCACCAAATAATGAATAAAAATTGCATACTAACCTAAACACAAAACCCACCAAATAATGAAATAAACTTTCATAAAAAGAAATTCTAACACTCCAACAACAACCTTATTAGCAAAATCCAAAAGAATAAATAAAATCTACAATTACCATACAATTTTAAAATCCGCCACGTATAAAAAAAGAAGTAAATTACGCATGCTCTAAAAACCCAATCATGCTCTCAAAATCAAAAAATCATTCAATTCTCGCTATGTATCTGGACCATTTACATTATAGCATCTATCTTTAAGGGGAACCGTAAATTGTAATCTAGCGTCTTAATTTCAAACACCAATAATAGATTTAATGTTCCACTGATCAGTTCTAAAGCATATCTTGCATCCAAAATTGTTCGTATCTGAAATTTTTCTGTTCCAATTACTTGAAACCATTAACTTTTTAATTTTCTTCTTTGAAAGTTTGGTGTCAAAGATTTATACAAGCTTAGTAGATACAAAGATGCATTGCAACCTTTCATGCTTTGTGTGTTTTTTTTTAAAAACTATCATAGTAAATTCACAACAGGCCAATAGTATGCCTGGGCCCAATAGTATGCCTGGGCCCAATAGTATGCCTGGGCTTAATAGTATGCCTGGGCCTATGAACTTTTATAAATTAAAACTTGTGAAAAATATATAACTATGAATAAATAAAATCTTTTAGAATGTAACAAATCTTATGTAAACAAAATAAGAATAATATGGTAACAGTAGACCCATCTAGTATCCAAAAGGGAAACATAAGACACAAAAATAGAAACAGCAGCACAATTTTCTTTCTGAGCATAACCACCCAGCACATTGTCAAATTCAATCGTGTCTAACTATGATAATTTTTCTACTACAGAGAATATCTTTCACAAAGATAAAAGAGGAGAATGTTAACACATAAATCTATTAGGTGTTGCCATTAGGGAAGCCACAGAAATAATCCGCTTTCGGCTTACTTTTCAACTTATTTTGTGAATGCAAGTTTGTTATGGAGTGTCATTCAGATTATTAAGTTAAAGAAAATTATTATAGCTTGAAAGAGAAATGACTAAAGTAAAAAAAAAAAAAAAGGGAGAGGGATGGGGATTCTACATATAATACAGCTAGCTTTGGATAGTGTTACAGATTAGCACCAGTACATAACAACCTAATTTCTACATTATCTTCTCAGGTATCAATTTCTTTTATTTGATTAATTTTATTTTGTTTAAATTAAGTTCCAATAACATTTTTTAAAAATTATTACTGAACCGCAAAATAATTTGAAAAGTTTAATTTAAAAAAAAAAATCCATTGCAAAATTCATGAATTGAATTAAAATGAAAAATTGAATGCACAGAAAATTAATCATGTATAAGTTATTTTACTTGAAATCATAAACTGTGCAAGTTGAAATTAAAATTACAACATTAATTTTCACTTAAATTTGTTTATTTAACCAATTAATAAATTACAATAAACAAAATCAATTAACAATTGTTTAGAAAGCCCTTTGGGACTGACCACGCTTTCCTAAAAAAAAAAAAAAAATCATAATTAGTAATTGGATGTTCAAGGTTACTTTTCTTAGCCTACAGAAAAGATGAAGAAAAAAAACAAATACTATTACAAAGGTTTATTCCAATATCATGTAGATTGATGAACAACAAAGTGTTAGATTGCCCACCATTCTACAAAATATTAGGTTAAAACCTTAATAATAGTTTGGATTCTGCATTATGATTGGTGAATATCATGATTTCATTTGTGATTTATGTTTACAGACACGAAAGCGTCAAACACTTCTGAGGCACGAGCAAACTAAATCATTTTATTAGAGCTTTAATTTATTTCAGGTTTAGAGAGAAATTGCCCATAAGTCAAAACCTGTTTCTTATTTGTCTTTGTGACACCAAATTAAGCCCTGTCACCACTATCCGCTTTTCATTGTCTAAACTTTATAACTTAAAAATTTACAGAATGCGTAGATCTTGAAGTTAACAAAAAAAAAAAGAAAAAAAAAAGTTGTATTTACAGTACTTTGATCTCCTTTCCTTAGTTTAAAATTTTACAAATCAAAAAAAAAAAAAAAAGTTCACAAGTCCGAAAATTTAGAAATAAACTTTAAATTTAAGTAGCCTAACACAGGCACTAATCTTGCTGGATACAATATNCCCGGCCGCTAGACTACAACCCCATACAATGTTGGGTCCTTTGAGAAATTTCATCAACTCGGTACAAGTATGGAAGTTCATCTCCTAATAGTTAAAGGACACCCATGCTTTAAAGATTTACAGTATCAATTTTCTTTTTCTTATAAATGAAGGTGACGAATTGTTTAATTTGTTCCCTAGTCAAAGAGATCATACTGTTTGTACTTACTCTATTCTTTATAATTCCTTAATGATCTACTGTACATGTACTTTATGTTCATAAACATGGCTTTCACGATTTGGGATTATGATCTTGGAACCAATAATTCAATGTGAGCTGTCAAACTTTGTTAACTTTTACAACAATTGAAGTCAATTATATAATTTGAACCATTGATCATCCTGTTGTTGCATATGTCTTGAAGTAATCCATCGGCCACAGTAAAGCTTGCAATTACCAGTCAAACATCAACTAAAATTTCTTTAGTTTTTAACTCTCCACGTGTTTCAGCAGCTATCAGGCTTTTCATGATTATGAAGCATCTAAGATCTCATCATTCTCAACTTCTTGTGTGATGGAATGTCATCAAAGTCTTTTGTAAAAAAATACCGGAATTAAGGGTTTGTATTTGATGTCTCTAAAATGTTCATACTGCAAAATCGAGTTTGACAAGATGCCCCCCCCCCCCCAATCCACTATTTTTTCAAGCTGGGATCACTTGAAAAAAAAAATACCTAAAAAAACCACCTTAGTTTTTCAAATTTAAGTACTACTGTATTTATAATCAACATTTTATTAGACTTCATTAATCAACTCATGTATTTTTTTTTCTTTCCTGGGTGTATACAATAGCAATAGTTTGAATTATCCTATCAAACTATTAGTCATTTAGAATAAAATATATACATTCATCAACCCAGATATTATAGTACTGGAATTAAAAAGGACTCTCTAAATGTATTTAAATGTTTTATAATGAAATTAAATCCAAGTTTTAGAAATTAGGGTAAATGCCCACTTTTCAAATATTAATTTATTTACAAATATTTGTTCAGTATAACGTAGAAAAATAATCCTACAAAGGAGCAAATGATCAAAACAGACATAAGAAGAAATACTGTACATTGTTCAAAATTGGCATTCAAAGTCAGGAAAATTAAATACAATTTTGGGGTTTTCCCTAAATCATCTAACAGTAATAAGTTCAAGAATCATTCTTTGAGTTAGGGTACTTTTTCTATACAGAGACAATTTTTTAGTTTATTCCAGACCACAACAAAAAATATTTCTCAATTGGGACAAAGGAAGCTGGAGATTAAAATTCGGAGAAAAAAAATTAGAGCAAAAAAAAAAAATCATGGTGGAAACTTTGAACCTTTATCTCATTTTCTTGCCAATTTTGCTACCATTTGGCAGAGGTAAACTATTTTATGACAGTTTCTTTAGTCATTAAAATAGGACAATAATCTTGATAATTAATTTTGAAAGTCATTACATCTAGCAACTAATCAGCTTATAATTTGGTTATTCATGCTGATATTTGCTCTTTCTCACTATTAAACCATTGCCCTTTGAATTTAGGATCCATAAGGTTTACTTGTTCAAACCATACTTCCACAGCCACATTAAACAACTGACACAACAATTTTGCTTTTGAATTTGATACAAGGAATAATGCCAACATTTCTCTTTAAAATCATATTTCAAAAGGCTTTTTATTTAACATTGTAGATATTTCTTTGGCTATTTATTGGCCTTTTTTCATTGTTTCAACTTGACATCGGAATTGGCACAATTACAGTTTACGGTTCCCCCTTCCAAGATGGCCACCAAACCCAGACTTAAATTAGCGATAATTAGCAGACACATTCCTAATTTCAAAACATTGAATTACCGTATAAATATATACTGTATATATATTTTTCAGTGATTCAATATTTTTGAAATTAGGAATGAATCTGTTATTATCACTAATTTATGTCTGGTATTATTAAAATATTGCAACAACATAGTAAAATCAAAATGAACACAAATTAAATTACTTATAATATTTAGAATATTTCATTACATTACTAACNTTAACAAAAAAAAAAAGAAAAAAAAAAGTTGTATTTACAGTACTTTGATCTCCTTTCCTTAGTTTAAAATTTTACAAATCAAAAAAAAAAAAAAAAAAGTTCACAAGTCCGAAAATTTAGAAATAAACTTTAAATTTAAGTAGCCTAACACAGGCACTAATCTTGCTGGATACAATATTCTGGTTTAATAAATATACAAATGTTATATACAATTGCAGACAAAAGCAATTTCCAGACATTAGTATTAACCTTTGAGTTAATTTTGTACTAATCTATTTGTATAGTGTTTGTATAAAAATCTTTTAAAAATTGAAAATGAATTTAAAATATATCTAGACTTAAAGATTTTTTTTTATCCCATTATTCAGGACTTTTGTTTCTCACAATGAGTATTCTAAATCTTGATACAAAAAATAAAATAAAACAAGAACTTTTTTTTTTTTTCAATCAATAAACCAAATTCCCTCTTTCCCAAATATACAAGTTCATTCAAATTTATAGGTTTCATTTTTTACAGGACCAAAAAAAAAAACCTTCAAGTATTTGGGTGTTTGGAGAAACTAATTAAAATCACCCCATATAACTTTTTCTTTTAATACAGTATATACAGTATTGTTTTTACATTTAATATAAGAATCACACATAAAGTAGTTTTAGATTTTGAAGAAAAAAAATAGTTTTTCTTTTTACTGTAATTTTTTTAAAATTATCATTTTTTTTCCTTCTCATTCGTAAATTATTTGACCTGTATATTAAAAAAATGAATTTAAACAGTTTCTTTGACAATATATACATAGTGTCTTCATTATTACGAGACAGAGGATTTTAGGAACTTGACGGTTCACGTCATTCATAAATATGTACCGTAAACATGCTGCATTTACGTTACCTGGTGATAAATATAATAGGCAGTCCACCAGTTAAAAACATTCTACATAGGAACAATTCAGACTTACGAACATTATACACTATATTCAACTTAAAACATCTGATTTGGACTTATGAACATCAGGTTTCCTCATCTTGTAATATAAAAAAATAACTTCTGCTAAGCTAGTTATTGCAACCGATTTTTTTTCTACTCAGTGAAAAGGGAAAATGTTTACACTATAATTAGTCTAAGGCAAACGATTGAAGCAGTCACGCTTGAAACTGAGTGACTTTTTGGAATATTAAAAAAAAAAAGTTTTCAGTGCTTTCTTGTTTTGTTCCCTTTATATGAAGAACAACATTTTTTTTAACCGTATTGGTCTAAGGCGAAGGAATGCAGGCAGTCGTGTTTTAAATAAGTGATGTTTCTTGAATTGAAAGAAAAAAAAGCTTTGATTGCTTTATTGGAAACTGCTATTCATTTTTCCCCAGGTGGAGAAGAAAAATGTTTAATGCTAGGATTAGCCTAAGACAAATGATTACAGGCAGTCATAGCTTGTAAATAAGTGATATTTGGAATAAAATAATTACTCTAATTGAATGCTGCTTTCTTCTTATCTCACCAATAAAGCAGAAAAAAATTTATCAGTGCCCAAATAAAATTAGAAGTGCGTATTTTTTTAAAAAGAAAAAAATTGCAATGATTATAAATATGTACTGTACATTCCTTATCTTGTCAATATTTTGATTTCTAATATCATTATATAATATTTTCTGTTTTGAATCTTTGAAATATTCAAGAACACATACGAGGCTCAAGGTTTAAAAAAAATCTAAACAATTAGCAACTTATTTATTTTTTTAGTGTCTAGAATGAAACCTACATTTAACGTTACACAAAGTTTTCGACTTACGATCATCCAACTTAACACATTTTCAGGAATGCATTACCGTATGTTTGTAACTAGACGACTACTTGTATATTTTTTTGTTAAAAAACAAAATACAAACAATGCCAGTACAAGAAAAATTAAATAGAATTTTTAATTATATGTTGGGCTAAATATATTTAATTGCGATTAGAAATTAGTTGATTCAACGAAGATGGTTATATTGAAATTAATGGAAATGAATGAAATGAGAACTATCTGGGGGAAGCTTTAAAAAAATATACAGAATAACAAATTATTATAAAAATTACGAGCAATGACAGAATAAACATATACTGGATCTTTATTACTGTATATATTTTTAATAAAAAGTCTTTATCAATGTTATTTTCAGCTTGGTCCATTTAGTTTTATTTGGCCCAAAAAAAATTCTATATTTACTTCATCAACGTCTTTTATTTCATTTAAAAAAGGTGTTCAAATCTTAAGTTTTATACAAGTTAGAGAAGGTGGACTCTAACACAGTATAAAATTTAGCTTTTAATAACTTTTTAAATAAGAAAAAAATTGATGAATTAAACAAACATTTTTTTTTGGCAAAATCTTATACAGTATCTTATTTGGAATACGATCGTGTTCCGAAGTCGTTAACAGCGCCATCTAACGGGCTTATTCAAAATTTTTTTTTTTTTTACAGGCTTAAAACATTGGCACGGGAACTATTTTTAGTAACTTTGTGGTGTTTTCTCTTACATAAAAAAGGCATAAATAAAAAATAAAAAATGGTTGATGCCCATGTAACTGTCTTATTTTCTATTAAATAATTGACATAGTTGAAAATAGCATTAATAGACTTAAATAATTGCAATAATATAACTTATAGCCCAACACCATACAAAATAGAGAGAGAGAGAGAGGAAGGTGAAGTAGAAGAAATTTTATCAAAACAATAAATAAATAAATGATTTCCATTTTGTTTTTTAGATCAGCGGTTCTCAACCTTTTTGCATGTGAGGACCACTTTCCCAACAACATATAAGTTGTGCACCACAAGCTCACACAAATACGACTATTTGATGACCCTTTTTTTTTTTTGGGGGGGGGGGGGTAGGAGCACCAGCTTATACTGTATGTAATATCACAATACCATAATCAATTGTTTTAGAAAGAATAAGCCTATATTGAATTACAATTACCCAAGTTATTGATTAGTTGCCAAACTAAAAATGTAGTATTTTTTTTTAATTGATAAAACAGCCAGGGACCACCTGAAAATGCCCCAGGGACCACAAGTGGTCCATGGACCACAGATTATACAAATTTATTATTTTCTCACTCTAAACATACAGTACGTTTTTTTTAGAATATTTTGGCTCCATTTCTGATTTCTTTGTCACTTGCTAAGCAATATATACAAAATTTATACATAATTTCAGTGTTTCACCCTCAATGATTATTTCTTTAAAACTCAAGAGGAAACCTTTTGCTGATCAAATAGTGCATTTGCTTTTATTTAGTAAAAAAAAAAAAAATTAAAAGTAATTTTGATGCTGAAATTTATTCGACAAATTGCATTTTTAAAAATATTTAAAATTTATTTTGTCTTTCAATTATATTAAATTGAAAGAGGGTTAAAATTTGAGCACCTTAGAACTGTTTCAAGACATCCTTGAACAATTGCTAAGGGTACACCGGATTATTTTCCTATTGTATTTTTGAGTCTCTTTTTTCATATCAATCAAATAACGTAAACTGCTGATCAAAGGCGCATTTTTGATTAAGATCTCACCCCCTAAACTTGGGTAAAGAAGTGTTTAGGATCGCAGTAGCCAACTAAGGGCTCACCCCCATTTTTAACCATTCCTACAAAATCATTTGAATATCCAAGTAAAAACGTAGCCGTTATTTTTCTTATTTTGAATCGTTTCTTAGATAGCACTTTACAAGGTCGCATGTAAAAACAGAAAAAAAATTGAATAGTAAGCATATTTAATTTAATTAATATAGTCCCTTTAATGTCTACTGACATCACATTACGACATATCCAAGTAATAACCCAGCAGTTCTTTTTCCTACTTTTGAAGATTTCTTAGCTAGGGCTTGAAAAGGTCGCAGGTAAATACAGAAAAAAAAATTAAATAGTAAGCATATTTATTTTAATTAATATCACTTTAGTGCATACTGATATCCCATGCAAGACAGAAAACAATAGACCTAATTAAGAGCGCAGATTTGAACCACAATAACAAAGTAAAATGACTTTCCTGCAACTAGTTTCAAACTAGAGAGGAAATAGTCTAATTTTACTACCCATTAAAACTAGTAATTTTAAAATTAAAATTGAAAATTTAATAGTTGGCAAAAACTTTAATATAATAAAATATATGCAATATGCAGCATTGAATAAAATTAACACGGAAATAGTTTACTGGTACTAATACTTGGGAATATTTTTTTTTTTTACCTTACCTTTCCTTTAATCATTGTAAATTAATATTAGCGGCGTTTTACAGCATTAAAATCCCTAAGAATGGTAAAAATAGCAAGATTATCATCCTAATAAGCTTGTCATAAAAAAAGGGTCTTTATATATCCTTATTGTGTATATACTCTAGTATATAGCAGGGGTGCCCAACCTTTTGGGTTTATGCGAGCTTTTTTTTAGTCGAATGACTCCATGATCTACTCGTGTATGTGGGTAAAAATATAGAATTACTATCATTTATATTTCAATAGGGACAAAGTATCAAAATATAAATAAATAAATAGAAAGAGAATAAATAAAATTAAAAACAGAAATTTAATATATTTTTAATTTTCTGAAAATTCTCAATAAAGTATTGTACAATATAAAATACAATCAATATTATAAAAATATATAGTCCCACCTAATTAAATAAGTTTTTAAACAAAGAAAATCCATTTTATTTTTTCATTAGAAATAAATTAGAAAAAAAAAGGAGCGATGCTATGCCATTTTTTAAAAAGAGAACAAACAAACATTAAAAAGGTTTTATGCAGAAGAGAAAAAAATTGGGATTATAACATTCTAAGAAATGAATTTCTATTCATTTGCCACAAGTTCCAGCTCATCCTAATTCCCTCAATAGCATATTGCATAGAGGGCACTGTTAAAAGTGATTCTTTCATAAAAGCCTTTAAACAGTTAAGTCTAACTCAATAAAAGTTGTTTCAACTGTATATTAATAGTAAATTGATCATTTCTTGGATCTAGTAAATTGTGAAAAGCCTTTTAGGATTCATGTTAAGAGTGAGGAAACTCACATAAAAGTATTATATTTGACTAGGGTGTGTATATTTAAACTGTTTATTAAGGGATTACTCAAATTAAAAAAATATGATTTTAAGTATATGAAATTGAGGAAAAAAAGAAATATCTACCAAACACGTCAAGATCGACTGGTAGATGTCACGATCAACTGGTTAAATAACTCTGCTGTAGTAGAATTCTAGAAATATGTGTTAAATCAAAAACTTTATTTCCATTTTTAATGTAGTCTTTGAATCATGTTTTTTAAAAAAAACTAAATTTCTATTTACTATTTTACTATCTAAAACTCCTCTTAAAATTTATAACCAAAAAAATTCAATAGTAATGTATGGCAGCGATCACCCTTAGTAAATGTCACTTCTCGTAATTGAATTTCAACCTATAAAAAAAATCAGCTTGTAAAAGTAGAACAATTAATTTTATTTTAATAAATATAACACCATTGGGTGATAAAATATCTATCTGAATGACCGTATACGATTCTCAAAGCTCTGTAGACTGATGACAATAGGCAGTAAAATAATCCAGAGTTAATATACTGTATAATTACCAATTCTGCAGAATATGCAATGATTGTTGAATTTTATAAAAATCTGGACGTCCAAAATATCTGAAGTTTAATGCTTAAAATTACTTACCCCAATCTTTATTCCCATAGCCTCGGCCTGACTGATAACCGCCCTGACGCTGGTAATTGGACTGACCTGAAATAAGGACAGCAAGACATTATAAAAAAAAAATATAGTAATCAATGTAAAAATTACAATGATTAAATTATTAGGTTAAGGCATTTAGTTAAAGAATATCAAAGTTTAAATTTTAGGACAATTATTGTATAGAGCTTTAATGTTAAACATTTATATATTTTGCGAATGTAATTACTAAGATATTAAATAAATAAAAACTAAGAACTGTAAAATTAAATAAATAAATGTAAGACAACAATTTTAAAGTTTCTTAAGAAAAAAAAAATTATCATGCCAACTTACACGTTAATTAAAAAAAAAAATTTGATTAGTAAAAATTTATTCGACGACCGTACTAGACAAACTTGAATGATGGGAAAAGAAAAAAAAAGGTTTTGCCATATTCAAATTGCTCTTAATAAAATGTTCAAGTTGATGGACTTCTATACAGGATTGATGGTGTAAACCTCAGAGTAAGGATTGGTAGAAGACACACATGAGTGTCAAGGTTGCACGTTATCAGTAAAAATAATTAGTCCAAAACAAAGTAGGCCTACTGTAGCGCTGCAATGTTTCTAAATCAGAAACAGGATCTTGGAAAAAGACATTGCCCTAAGTTGACATGGATTGATACCACTAGTGAGACGTCAGGTGGGGGTTAAACATGATCAGAGGTCCATCAATTTGTCAGCACTCAGATATTAGTCAGCTACGTAATTTCTATCCATTTTAGGTTTTTACTTAAGGCATTTTGTAGATAAAGACTTATAAAGCAAACTGCTGTCATTTTTCAATGTTTAAGTAGATCTGTTAAAGTGATTTCACAAGTTTAATAATAAAAATCAAACTTTATTGGAAAAATTTAAATCGAAATGTTTATTGCACAAAGTAATTCTCCGATTTAATGCTACATAAATTTCTGATTTTCTTGCATATACTCTGGAACGTAAGGGATAAAAACATGATTAGGACTGTCAACATCAAATGAAGACATATCTCTCCCCTTTACTAAACATGTGTTTACATAGTGCAATTACTGAAAACTGAAGGGAGAAGGTGAATCACAATGTTACATGTTGAATCTTAAAACTAAATTTAATTTGAAAAGTTATTTACCCCAATCTTGTTGTCCGTAGCCTCGGCCGGATTGATAACCACCCTGCCGCTGGTAATTTGAATTTTGCTGGCCTGAAATATAGAAAATGGAATTTTTAAAAAAAAAACAAGTTATGTAAGAAAAATTTTCCAATCACATGGCTTCAAATTTCTCTTTGTTTATATTAAGAAAAACAAAATATATCTTGCACATGATTAATTTTTAACGAGAATATTTCTAGTGCTAAAAAACTACAGTAAAATAATTTCCTTCGTTTCCATAATACTCTTGAAATCTATACTTTTAGTCCAATATTTAAATTCAAAATGGGTAAAAATGAATCTTTTCTCGTCATCTCGTTTCCTTCAGACGTCAATTCAGTAGCGATTCCCTGTAATTATAAAATATTCAGAGTTCTACCACTGCAACACAGATAGTTTTAAAGCCAGTGTCATTTTATTAACTGATTGACTCCGCAATTTAATGTCAGAAAAACAAAATTGTCGGTCCATGACTGGAGTCAGTGTCATTTTCATTTATTGGTTATTTCTTAATATAATGTATTTTTTCAGAGCGCAGAGAAAGAGGTAATATCTATTAGCAAATTATCACATAAGTGACACTCATATTAACTTTAATTGTATTCAAAGTTTCATGTAAGATATTGTATTATTAAAAGTGGGGATTTCCAGGTTCGACAATAAGCACTGGTTTTCGGCTTCTGCACATTTTCACAAGACCAACGTCAAATTAATCGCTTACAAAAATAATAGGTTAAGCTGTTTGTGGAAGTAACTGTGATCATAATTCAATTTTGACATTTGTTTAAAGATATTTTGGAGATTTATATATTTTAAAAACAAGTCAATCTTCCTACATGTTGCCAATAATGAACAGTCGATTTAAATACCATTGGAAAGCTTTTATTAGATTTGAAAACTTATGTTTAAATTGAAAAAAAAGTGTGAGGAAAATCATTTTCCCCTATGATAAAACATTTGAAGAAATAAGAGCAATAACTTTGGATTGAGAGAATAAGTTATAAAACTTCTAATGGAAATAAAAACTCAGTTGAAAGCATCATTTCTATGTCATCCATTGTGAACAATCAAAAAGATGGATTGACCTATCTTGATTTGTTCCCATTTATCTTGAAGGTTAACCCCATATGAGGAAAAAGAAAAATTTAGTCATACGTAGACGTTCAAAATGTGCTGATCTCACGTAAAGCTCAAAGAAATGTCTAAAGAAAGAGTGTTTGAAAATTTGATATCAGCCACATATTTAATCATTCCCCAATTTATATTGTATGAAATTATATCACAAAGAATATTGCAATGACTGAACATTGAAAAGTTGGGAGTGTATAGTTCTGGAAAATAATTTTCATTAAAGGTCAAATGTAACGGAATTTTATTATTTTTTATTATTATTGATTTTCAAAGATAATTACTATAAAAAAAAAATTCCACTAATTTTTTTTTTTTTTAAAATGCATAAAAAAAAAGTTATTTAAAGATAAAATTAAGACTATTGCTATCCTCAGTCTGAGATTACAGTTTGAAGATTCCACTTTTTTTTGGGGTCTGAGATTAATTTGATGACAAAATAGCCTCTACAGCTGTTTTCTTTGTAATGATTTAACATGCAAATAGAGGTATTTTCAATCTGTATTAAAAGTCATTTTGATTTTGTTAAACAAAAAAATTGGACCATAATATCACAAAGGATGAATTTGATTCTGATTTTTTACAATTATTTAAACATTTAGACCATATGATATCCAGCTTTACGCTGACAAATATAGCAAATATTCTATAGTTAAGTATAGCAAGCTGTATTCATTTATAGGCTATGATGTCACAAAATATCTCCCCTGGTGTGTAAAGTGGACAATGTTGTTTTAAGGGTGAGGGGCTAAAGACAATTATTTTAAAAATTGTGAATTGCAAATAACGTTTTTGTTTTTAATTTATTTATTTTTTATTTCTGGTGGAAATTTTTTTTTAGTAAAAACCTTTGAAAATCAATAATTAAAAAAAATCCGTTACATTTGACCTTTAAATTAACACAAATGCATGTATTGTATGAGCAAAGTATTTTTTAAAAAAAAAAATGTTTTTAAAAAAAATAATGTGCTGTATATTTTTATACAGTATATACAGCTATTCCTCATTTGGAAAAACTCCTTCTTGGTATTAATTCCTAAAACCACATCCCCAACCAACCTCCAGCAAGTAAATCCTATACAGATCCACTGCACAATATCTAGTAATCTACCTTGACAAAGTTATCAGAAACCTGGAAATATCACTGTATAACCATCTGCACAATAACAAGACTAAAATAGAGTCCCCAATACTGTGTGTTATATTATAACCTATAGAGGGCAGCACTATAAAGAACACTATTACTGAATGTTACTGTATATCATTATGACAATGTGCTGTTCATTATGATTCTCTATTAGAGAGAATTTCTGTTCATTCTTTTCTTAATATTTTGTTCTAATTAAAATCTTTCTCAAGCTAAAACTCAGTTTATTTGTTCAGATAATCTAATAAGTCCTCAAGAAGCATCAAATTCATTAACTTACAGTACAACTAAATCCTACAAAATGTGCACCACTACGTAACATGGGTTCCATAAAACCAAACTACATCCTATCGTCCCACTAGTTAAACAAATCTTAAAAGAAGTAGACTATGTCAACATATTAAGTGTAGCCATTCAAAACAATAAATGGGACACCCAAATCAACAATATCATAACAAAAAACAATAAAAACAATTTACCTTATATAAATAAATTACGAAGATTAGTAGCAAACGCTCAAATTATGACAAACATATACATCACTTAAAGTACAAAAGACAAATCCTCGAATATTGTGTTGCTGTATCACAAGTAAACAATCTGTAACCTTGGAATCAATTAAAAAACGCTAAATGAAAATTATCATGGGTAATCAGTTGCAAAGTTACGAACATTCACTACGACAACAAAGTCAAATCATCATCACAACGGAGGACTGAACTATCCATGAAGTTTGCTTATCAACTTTGTCATTTCCTTCACTACTTACAGAAAGTACATCATTGTTCAAACAGAGTAACAAAGAATACAAGCAAGCATACTATCCAGTTTATTAAAACCATATTCTNAAACTCTCCCATAATTTTAATGATCAAACTCTTAATGATAACCTATAATTCCAACATTCCTACCGGATGTTGCACCCTAAAATGGCTGCTTTATATTTTTGTAAATAGATTTTATTTTGTAAATATAATTTTATGTTTAAGTTTGATACTTATTACTTATTTTTTTTATTTACTATTTCAATATCTGGCCGGAAGGAATGATATGTATTGACCATTGAGAATTGCAATGGATTGACCAAGTTTCAACAAACAGTTGTGATCTAGGCAGTTCTTAGGGCCAATGGCGCTCATTACTTTTGGCGGTATCTTTGGTTATTTTAATTAGATTTTATATTCTCAAATGAATATTTATTTATTCTTTTTAATCGATTCTTGACTTGAATCGCTATGATGATTTTCATTTATTTTCATTAATGCAGTAGTCAATTGCTGCTTCGGAACTCACTTTTTGTAACTGACAATAACGATTGTGAAAGTGATTTGAATAGCTTCTTTCAACCTTCTATGGTGTTCACAAATGGAGATTTCTATTACATTGTTACTGGATTTATTGTACTTCCATTGGATTTCATATGGATTGTTTGCTTAGTAATACTGACTTTATGATATGTTGTCTCTCTGGATTAAAATTTATTCATATTATGTTCAAGAATGCTGGATTACGATGTGGTTTATTTATCTACTGACATTAACTTTGTTTCGTTGGTTGCTAATCAATTATGGTTTGGAAAGCATGTAAATCGGACTCACATCCGTAGGGCTAAGGTCTGGTATCTCTGACCAATGATTAACTTTTGTCATTTTTTTATGTGTTTAATCTATAGTCAGTTGGATTGGAGTTTTGCTTTTTAGACAGCTAATCTCATATCTGAAAAAATAATTGGAATAAAACAATTTTTTTTATTGTTTTTATATAGTTTAATATGTTCTTAATAAATCCCTGTAGTTTTTTTCCCATTTAAAATAGTTTAATATTAAGAATTTTAAAGAATCCCAGAGACGGTAAAATTATCTAAACCGTCAATAGCATTTTTCTATGTTAATTATTTCAGGATGGCCAATAGAGGAGCTGA
>PXIH01S0000790.1:30097-42147 GCA_003024985.2 Euperipatoides rowelli
GGTGGCCACCGTAGCGCTGAACGCAAGGGTATGTAAAAAGTAGGGTCTAAAGATCGGCGGTTTTAAAAATCTCCTGATTAATATAATTAAAACCAAATATCTGCCTTTATAGAGAAAGGATGTGAGATTTGAACAAAAAAAATGAAGTTTCTAACTCAACTAGAAATAATTCTTTTTGACAATTTTCTATTTACGTTCCTACTGGTATTGTAGTCTATCAACTGCAGCCAGAGAGATAGCAAATTGCCAGCCTGCTTATGAATCTGTCTCGATCGAACCTTGGTTATTGTGATCCAAAGCTGAGTGGATGTCTAAATAATGTTTACATATGTCGTATGAACTTTTAGCTAATGATTTAGGTACTCTACTGGAGAAGAATTGCGCTCCACGTCACTTACTTACCCAAGGGCATAAAATGAACCTTTCAAAATCTATTCTATACATCAAATAAGTCATATTTTTAACTTACTAGATGTAATGATTGTTATTAGTCAAAAATATACCTATTAATGAACATTTCATGCAGGCATTTAAATTGTTAAAAATATTAATCTATTTTCTGACATCATATATTTAATAGGCTACGTTAGTATGACATTTTTGAAGGGGTCAAAGGTGGGGGTCGACCTTTGATTGATATCTCCTAGCAATTATACTAAATCAATAGCTAAAANACATAGAAAGGCTCTAATAGAACAACTCATGTTACAGTAACAAAATGGCCTGACGTTTTATGCGTAGTAAAACTAAGAAACTTAATGTAATAAGAAATTCTTAACTTACATTTCTGTAGATAGTTCAGCATTCCTATCAATTCTAGCATTGAATTCTGGCGTTTACTTTAAAGTATAAGAAGTTATAATAATAGGCAAATACAAACTTTTGCCTCACAGTTATGGGGACTACATCCAGTAACTTCTTCTGCGAAAACGCGCCAACAACTTCTTCACAGTAAAACATGCAAGATTCTAAAAACATTGCGATAATAACGTATTGTAATGAGACTGAAACAGGATCGTCTCTAATGCATAAAAAATGTCAATGACTAATGCACATGCGTGGTTATACACATATCAGTAACTACTTCCACTGTAAACAAAACAGAAAAAATAAAAATACAGAGTCATTAGATTCTCTAAATCTGACAAATGTAATATATAGAATGCATATGCATTTAAAATAAAAATATATCTAATTACTATAAAAACAAATTGAACATTACCACATAAATAATTATTATTATATTAATGACTACCTTAATTATTTATCATAATAGGTTATAGACATACAAAAACATTATACTAAAAAAGAGTTCACCAGAAACAAATAAATAATGTCTATAATAAAATTATAACATGATTGGCATAGAAGAGGTTAATCTTACCTGTAAAGTGCACTATCAGGTTGAAGATTGGAAAGATTATCCCTTTTGCAAATTAGATCCCATTTTTTAGAAGCGCTTTAAAAATGGGTTATCAAGGGTTCCTCTAATATTCCTTAATTATACAAAAACTTTCTATAAAATAATGTTGTCTTTCCATATATATGATGTTTAACTTGCCTCCCTGCATAATGCTTTAGCCAAATATAGATCATATGAAATTCAATTGCCTATACTTTATTGTTCTGTTTATCTAGAAAATGAACAGTTTACGAATTTGAATTATTGTTTTGAATTTGTTGAATTAAAGTATGAATTTTTAAATGTTAATTAATTTAAGTTTGCTACACGAGTTACACTTAAATTTAATTCAAATTATTATTTTTTATTTTAATCAATGATAATGTTCTGTTCTGATGGCTGATGCAATATCCTTTTTTTTTATTGTTAAGAGAAACACAGGGTTGTTTGGTAATCTGTACAATGTTAATCTGTACTATGTTGTCATAACAATTATGTTAAAAATGGCTTTTTCTCTCATTTTGAGAGAAATGAAGAAAATTTAAGGTTAAGTTTCAGATAGCAGTATGTCTTTTAATATATGGAATTTCTAGAATTTTTAACTTTGTAGAAAACTGAACAAACCTTATGAATGTATTGGAATTGGACTGTTGTAAAAAGGAAGAAGAATGGAGTTAATAAAATGTTCTATATGGATTAAAATTAAGTTTGAAACTCTGTCACTATGGAGTCCAATTACTGCCTAAAGAACAAAGGAATGTCAAGACAATTGGGGACCAGAATATGTCAACTAATGGAGGATGTGTGATCTGATTNTCCTATAAAAAGTGAACTTCAAAAAATATAGTCTTAACTGCTGAGTTTAGAAAAGTTTGCATTTAATTTCTACCACAGTGTAGTGATCAAGAGACCTTCTTGACAATCTCCATAGACTATTGATGCCTAGTGGAAACCAACACAAGCAAGTGAGGTAACTTTTTTGAAGCATGTGATTGGTTAATCTGTATGCATCAAAATGGATATAAGAAGATATTACATGTAATACTAGCTTTTAACTATATAGTTAATTTATTAAAGCTCTAAAGTTAATAATTTTAATATAAGAGATTCTCTTAACAAAAATCTCATGGCACGTAACCTAGGTGATAAATTCTGTAAGGGGGCTAAAATTCTCTGAAATTTCATATGCACATTGATAAAATTCAATTTAATTGAGTGTTTTTGTCCATGTAGCCTATAGAAAATAGAATTCTTGGAGTCTTCTGATGTAATAATAATAATAATAACTAATACACATAGGGGTCAGTCCATTTCAAGTGTACCAGAAAAAAAATAATTGGTTGCTTGACCATTTTAAAATAAAATAAATATTTTAATTTTTTAAAAATTCCTTTAGCTAAGAAATTATGATAAAGTCTAATAATTAATTAAAAGGGGAGAGATGTACTAGAAAAGGTTTTTCGCCAGGTGGTGTTTTTCATCTGTGAGAAGAATTTCAAAGCTAATTAAAATTTTCATATCTGGCTATTTTTCAACTAGATAACAGGAATCTCTCATTGTTATTTTATTTGTTTCATCTCAAATATTGAGGTGTGCCCTAGAGAGCATTTCTTAGTACTTTAACATATTTTTTTCTCATATGTGGAGTGAGTGTTCCTGTGTTAAACTAAGGGCCTAATCATAACATGAAAACATTATAATGAATATTATGGATTTGAATGCAAATGAGATTAAATTAAAAAAAAAAAGCTTTATATTACTGGACATATCAATATCAACATGATGGGTCTTAATATTGTAAAATTCACTATAATCTTAAACTCTAAACTTTTTCCACCAGTGTACAAGACATTTTGAAACACTTGATTGATTTTAGTCTAATCAATAATATAGAAGCAATATATAGCAGTTAAACAATCCCTATTTTTACTTAGAATTTGCTTCTCAAATAGCTGCAAATTTTCAAAATGTATCGGGTCAAATTTTAGGTAACAAAGGTATTTCTTAGCCAAAGAAAGTCAAAATAGAATTATTGTCAAAGTTATAATTGACAAAATACCTGCCACAATTTTATCCCATTTCCTCCCCCTCCCTTTTAGAATCCAAATGGTACAGTATGTGCTTCAGGGCAGACTATTATTTTATTCAGAATAAAACCAGGAATTCCAGTCAATGATATATCATATTTTGCAAAAATTAAACATTTGAGAGTGTATCTACATATAGCGAATAAGCCTTGCATCTGCTTCAAGTGTGAAAGTAGAGACCATTTGATTACTAACTGCCCATTTAAATATTGTGTCACATGTCATAACCTTAGATCCCTACAGCACATTTGTAAGCAAACATATGCATCAAAAATTGGATATAAAAATAGAGACTGGACATTGATATTACAAAGAACTGCAAGACGATGAAAATCTAGACAATTATGCAACAAGTCTTCAGCAGCCTATTCAAAATGATGTACATCATAACCGGGCAGAAGGATTTTCAAAGCGAGGTTCATGGGAAGGGCCCTTGGTAGAAGGGGGAAATTTTGATCTGTGATATTTAGTTGATAGCATAATATGTTAATACAAGAAACATTTTCAGGAAGTTTTAAAAATATTTATTGAAAATAACTAGAATTAACTTAATATAGTAGTGATTCTAAATAATTAAATGCATTTAGTATTTGTAGTTAGTAATAATGTACCGTACTTACTTTTGATTCAGTTTGTAACTAAATCTTTTATATCGCGCGAGACATCAATAGCTGTCCTGAAAGGTGAAAGTTGAAAGAGAAGAGTCACAGGTCTGCTGCACAGTAACTTTAAATAGAGGCTAGATGTGGTTCTAACCCAACCCTGTTGTGAACTCAGCAATAGACAATTGCTAGAAAATATACCATTAAACTAGGCCTAGTTACTCAATATTATTTTTTTTAATTTATATACATTCATCTGAAGCATATTACAATGAGAAATTTTGGCGGCCTTTATAGTGTCAGCACCCTGGGTAATTGCCCGCATTGCCCACCCACTTCTAAGACCTGGCCTTATTAACAGCAGTGTTATCACGAAGCATGCTAAAACATCTATAGGCTAGCAGACTACACAAATTTATTGATCAATGATATTTTTATACTGGATAACTAGTTTGGCTTTCTGAACACAAGATTTTAATTTTTAAAGCATTTATTTTCAGGGAGAGAATCAAGAAAATTTTGCAACGATTCCCTAAGCCTTAGTTGCAAACATGGCTGTAACTTTATAAATAAATTATTAAGCTGTATGGTGATAGTATATTTTTCATAATAATTGATTAATGTTGAACTTATTGCCTCATAGGGAAATATGTTTGAATTGGTAATAGAAGTATCTATCATTCAGTATGATGCCGGTGACTCAGATATTATAATTACATTGTGATTACATTGGCTTAAAATTCATTAACTGTTTTAATGTCTGCCATCGTATCAGGTAATTTGTTGTAATCACTCTTCCAATCCTATAAATAAAAATTATACATAAAAAAATAAATAATAATAATGTTGTGAAAGGGGTCTCTCATTTAGCTTCACCTTTAAAATTGTTGTGAAAAATTGACTTTCCCAGATGTGAAGCGAATTTAAGACTAAAGTCTAAACCACAATACTTTAGTTATTTTTAATCATAAATAGCATTTCTAAAACACAGCTAATTTGAATAAAATGACAATAATTAAAACTGTTGGCCCTTTAATATGGCCATTTCGACTATTGAATGCCCTGTCATCTTCAGTTGAGGGGAGGGCTTGTCCTAATTTAAAAATTAAGTTTTACAGTATATAGTCTATAATTGCATCGACATTATAATCATGAGAAACCCCTTATACAACAATATTTTTGGAGATTATTACAGTCGATTCAATTATAGACTATATTAAACTTAATTTTTAAATTAGTTATAATTTAATTAAGTTGGACTAGTCCTCACCTCAACTGAAGATGACAGGGCATTTAATAGTCGAAAAGGCCATATTGTGGGGCCAACAGTTTTAATCATTAGCATTTTATTCAAATTAGCTGTGTGTTAGAAATGTTTATTTATGATTAAAAATAACTAACGTAATGATGTTTAGACTTTAGCTTTAAATTCGCTTCACATCTGGGAAAGTCAATTTTTCACAATACTACTACTACTACAGTACTACTACTAAGTTACTACTACTACTAATAATAATATTTTATTTCCATAGATTTTTGTTTTGCAAAAANCACAGAGAAAGGTTCTAAACATCTGGTATACTTTATTTACAGTTTATAAATAATGTGGTTATGTGAACTGCTTGCCATTCTAATGTATTATAAATGAAAGTTCATTATGGCTCGAGCTTTCCTAACAATGGTCCGCTGCCACACTAATGCAGGGACATTACTCTTTGGGTCATTCACACCGACCCAACAACACCAACAGGTCTCACAGGAAAGCCTCATTGGGTCAGAAAGAACGACCCTCGAAGAATGACAAGTCAGCTCTATATTACAAGGTATAAGTAAGGAACATTACACACACATTCAAAATAATGCTATTGATTAAATTACTCTTAATTAGTGTACTCAAGAGCACATGATCAGTCTGTGCAGCGTTTACATTAACGTGGTTGTTTACCCCAAATTGCCATGACCTCGACTAGCTGTTATCAAAGCCATGACAAGAAAATGTAAACATCGCACAGATAAAAACTCATCCACTCACGAGCACACCAAGCAAGTAAATAATATAAATAGTAGAATACAAACACTTCGGGTCATTGTAGTTCTTCCCCTCATGAAAAAAAAAATGTTTACAAAATGGAAATATTTTTTTTTCTAAATACAAATAACTATTTTTAAGTTTCAATTTAAAAAGTGTTATTGCTTATTTTACTGTCACCCATAATTTAAAAGTTCATGATAACTTAACTTTTAATTTCCTTTTTTACTTATAGTCTTAATTTTAAAATTGTCTTTTAATACATAGTTTTAATTTTTAATTGTTCATATAAAGTTTTTAATGATAAAACTCACTAAGTTTTAACATTCTAAAAGTTCCATTTCTTTCTTTTGTCATAAAATGGTAGAGAGGAGAGAGAGAGAAAAGAAAATTCAGGAGGCGTGGTCAAGCACTGTCAATTGTATTCGAGAAATTCCATAATGTATGGTGTTACCTTGTGGCTAAGGGTTGCTATTTTAAATTTGAAAGGCGCTGTTATTTGTTTTCCACGATGTATAATGATAAGTCAAGGTTTCCACTCTGGTATTCTTTGAATATTTTCAAAAGCGCTGTACTAAATATCTCAATTCCTGTCGAAGAACCATTTATAATGAACTGCCATTTCCATGGCAATCCATTACAAGTAGAGGACAGAGTACACAGAGATAGGCTCTAAATAACTGGTATACTTTATTTACAGTCTATAAATAACGTGGTTATGGGAACTGCATGCCACTCTAATGTATTATAAATGAAATGTTCCTTATGGCTTGAGCTTTGCTCACAACGGGTCCGCTGTCACACTGATGCCGGGACATTACTCTTCGGGTCATCAAACTGACCCAACAACACCAACAGGTCTAGTAGGAAAGCTTCGTTTTGTAGGACAGAATGACCCTTGGAGAATGACAAGTCAGCTCTATATTACAAGTTATAAGTAAGGAACATTACACACACACATTAAAAATAATGTTATTGAATAAATTACCCTTAATTAGTGCACTCGAGAGCACATGATCAGTCTGCGCAGTGTTTACATTAACATGGTTGTTTACACCACGTTGCCATGACCTCGACCAGCTGTTATCAAAGCCATGACAAGAAAATGTAACATCGCGCAGGTCAAAACTCATACGCTCACGAGCACACCAACTAAGCAAATAATATAAATAGTAGAATACAAACACCATGGGTCATTGTAATATATATACATACTGTATATACAGTATNTTTAACCATGATCACATTATTATTAATATTTTAAATAAAAACGCAAAAGTACAAAGCTTATCTGGTTTACAATAACAACTAGAAAAGATAAAATAAAGAATAACGAGCAATATTTACAGTAATTTAAACTTGGCAACTATCCATTGTAAGCTTGGTGAAACTTCACTAGGTAGCGCAGCATTCGTTCTATTTATTTATTTTTATCATAGATCTATTCAAAGTAAAGTTCTATCCTTGCTGCTCATAATTACTGTGTAGCATGATACGATGCTTCTAGTTTTGCCTTTGTCTGAATAAGGTAAGCTAATATCCTTGTTTGTTATGTAATACCAGTTTGATATGTTGCTCTTGTGAGTTGTAACTTTGTGATTTCATTATGGGCTCATTACTCAACAGTAGGTATACCATGCGCTGATTGGAATGATTGCCGTTGTATTATATACTTTTTCATTAAATGCTTATGCTATCCCTTTTTTTTTAATTAAGACAAAATCTTATTTATAATAATGGGTTGGTGATCAATATCTGCTTTAAAAAAATTGTTTACTACCTAGTACCTACAGTAAGTTTATATCGGTATTGTCTAACGTCATAATTTTATTGTGATTTCATAATGACGCAAAACAAACTATTAAAGTCAAAGTTATGAAAATTATGTTTATTTGATACAAGCAACTGGTTGTAAGTTAGGTTAACCATTAAACTAGAGTAATGAAGGACTTAATCTTTACTGATGTTGGTAAGTGAAAATTTATACATTTAAGTTTATTAAATTATTAGAAATAATGAAAAACCACAGTTGACCTTTAAATACAATTTCGTTAGTGTACTGTAAATATTAATCTAATAGGCTATATTATTTCTGAGATTGAGGAGTGATGTTTTTTTTCTATTCGTTTTCAAATATGCCTTACCCTTTAGCTACATTAACCCCTATTGTTCCTTCCGAAAAAAGTTATTAAAATACCACTAATTTATACGAATTTGCTTACAAATTTTTTTGTACAAGTAGCGCCTAAAAACTGACAATACTAGTAACCTACTGTATTTTTTTTCTTCTTTTCAGTTTCAAGTGAATAATATTTTATTCATTCTTTCCGTTTAGGGTAAAGTTAAAATTAGGTAACATTTTTAAATAAATTGAGGAAAGAAAAGAGATTATTATTTGTTTTTGATTTTTGTTTATATGGATCAATAATTTTTTGATAACTATCATGTATTGTTTAGTTAATAACATATGCTATTGTTTTTTTAATTTCTCAATTTCGATACAGTTTTATTTAAAAACGTTATTAAACCTAACCTAAGAGAATGGATGGTTACAATTTAATTTCCTAGGAAATGAATTGAGGNAAGCTATAGCCTAAATAATATAAACCATTTTTCAATTTAAATATACTGAATTCAAAACATAATGCATTCTTGCCCTTTATGCTTTCAAGTTTTTTTAAATAAACTATATAAGATCTTGGTTTATTCCAACTTTTGTTTGTGGTTTTCAAAAATAGAAGTGAAGACATTCATTTATTTTAATTTCTATTTCTATTTATAAGCTGACTTAAAATAAATTATTTGTAAAAATAATAACGATAAAATATCATCTTGCCTATTTGTTTAAGCTGGGAAAAGAATCATATTCTTTTATTATTTTTCTCCATTATTTTCAATCCAACCCAGACAAAACATAATAATTACAATGGCCTTATCGTTTTTGATTAAATAGTCTACTCTGTCGGCTAAACCCCCATAACAAAGCCGATTAAAAGAGACCCTATCTTTTCTCTACAAACACCTTCCATAAAGAAACCATAAATAAACAGTGAAATTTAATATCTGATGTTCTATCCATCCGATTTTTATCATTTATGTCTTAAACTAATGTACATGGCTTGTCTCTCATGAAAATTAATATTNGGGGGGAAATTTCAAGTAAAAACAATTTAGCATACCTAGTTGGATCAAACACCTAAAGTTTAAATAATTACTTTTTTATTAATTAAAATTTTAAAAGGAGGTAAAAATTAAAGGGAGAGGGCTATGATATAAACAGAGTTGGGTAAGCTACTTTTTAAAAGTAGCAAGCCAATACTACTTTGTCTGAAAAAGTAGGTAAGCTATTTTGCTGCTACTTTATATAAAAAAGGATCAACTAACTATTTTGCACTATTTTTGAAGTCAATAAATGTCGGGACAAATACAACAACAGGTCGTAGTCCAGCGAGGTTGTCGCTGGTCCTAATCTAATACTTTTTTTTTAAAAAAAATGTAATTATTTGTAAACCATCTTGTGTCAAACAGCAGACTAAATAAATATGTTAAAGCAGAAATTGGCCGAAGCAAGTCACAATGGCTCTCAACCTTTCCCCATTCAATTCATCAGCCTGAGGAATTTGAGACCTGCCTATACCACAGATACCAACCATTTCAACTGTTTAGGGTCTCCAATCTCTGTATAATTAACAACCTACAGAAAAATAGTCAACCAGGCATCATTTGTTCAAATCCAAGAAAAATTCTTTTTTTTTTCAAATTCCCAGAAGAGCCCGATTTTCAATAAAAATTCTAAGTCCTCAAAAATTGTTTTAAAGCTAAATTTTGCATTTCTTCACCCCAGATTAAACCCAAGATCCTTTTTTGGCTTTGTTTTCATTTCCAACATCTGAAAATTATTACAATCCAGTTTCTGTGCTTCATAATTCGAAACCATAACTTCTGAGATGAACATTTTGAATAGGCTAGGAAGACAGCAACCAAGAGAGATGACTGCAGGTCATGTGAGTTTTTTATTATATTCTTTATTGTAATTGTGAGAGACATAGCCATCTACATATTTTTTTCATGTTTTATGTAATGTTTAATCATTTTTCCAATCATTAATTTATATGTTGTCCCAATTCCCAAAATTTAGAGTTTTATTTTATGTTTAAATTTTTAAATCAGTTCTTGTTTCATATGCATTTTAGAAGTATCATATTAATCGTGAAATAGCAAATTTCCCAATATTTTTATACTTGGCAATATTTTGTGAATATGAGATAGCAATATTTTGTTTTATGATTAATAATTGTTTGTCTATCTGAATATAAATAATTCCCAGATTTTATCCCCAGTAAAAAGGTGACTGTTTCCCAAAATGTGTATTCCATAAAAATTACATTATAAAAGCTGAAACTTTCTTTTGTACTCCATACACTTGAATGCTAATATCTGTTTTGTTACAATGGTGATCCGATGAATGACTTACCAAGCTGCAGTGATCCCAAGGTTTCCTCTGTAGATGCCAGTATGCTGTAAGTTATATTTTCAATCTTTTTTTCATGTTTTAAGAAAATATTTCTAAGTCTAAAAATCACTAAAAACCGAACATGTCATCCAGAACTAGTAACCAACCTTCATTTAGACCAACTAAAGTCAGTGGGAGATAATAAGAGAAATAGTGGGCATTTCTCACTCAATATTAGAGAAATAAAGGTGTTAAAGCAAAAATTGGCCGAGGCAAGTTACAATGGCTCTCAACCTCTTCCCATTCAATTCATCAGCCTGAGGAATTTGAGACCTGCCTATACCACAGATACCAACCATTTCAACTGTTTAGGGTCTCCAATCTCTGTATAATTNTGCATTTTAGAAGTATCATATTAATCCTGAAATAGCAAACTTCCCAATATTTTTATACTTGGCAATATTTTGTGAATATGAGATATCAATATTTTTGTTTTATGAGCAATAATTGTTTGTCTATTTGAATATAAATAATTCCCAGATTTTATCCTTTAAATAAATTTATTTTAAATTATAATTTCCGTTTCGTCTTGTAATCTTTAGTCCAAATTATTTCTTGTTATTTTTTCATGTTGAACATAAAATTCATATTTTTAGCCTATATTCATAATTCATTCGTTTAATATAAAAATCTCAAATTTAATATCTTATACAATTTAAAATGGTTTAAAAACTTTTTATCATAAGTGAGAACCTTACCGATTAAACACTGGATAAAACATAGGCCCAGTAGGTAGTCTTCTCTTGAGATCCTTGAAACAGTCTTCAACAGCGACGCTGGATTCAAGGCCTGCTGGAACCCTGTCAATCACTCAGTCTAGTGCTGAGCCTTATAGTGTTATTATTGTTATATTTCAACTTTCTTATTATAAATTTTTTTTTCTTAGAGCTCTATTATCTACCATAGGCACAATTAACTTTCTCTATCTCAACATAAGCTTTTATATTTAAATAAGTTTAGTAAGATACCACTCCTTGGCATCGTCCCTTGTGGGGTCGGACCTAAATCCTCTTATAGGGGTTGTTATTGCTACACCTGGTTAAAGATTGTGCAAGCCTGGTCAAGCATAATTAGGTCTGATTTTGCTCTAACCCCATAAGAAGTAAAGTTGCACAGATCATCTTCCAGGAATCTGTAATCCCTTGGTTGGCTTTCCTAAATCCATAGGCTACTAACGACTGGGTCATGACTGTGTATACTTAGCATAATATAAAAACCAACATCAATATCATAACATAACACACCTGAACACACAATTAAGCCCCCCAATAAAGTTTTACACCCCCCTCTGTCTTATAGATACACAAGAGTTATCTATATTATATCTATTCTTTCTCAAGAATTTTTATTTTTATATATAGGTATTTATAAGGCCAGTACTTTATGAATTTAAGGTACTCTTTAACAATAATTTCAG
>PXIH01S0000790.1:44767-56066 GCA_003024985.2 Euperipatoides rowelli
TCACTTAATCTATATGGTTTTCATTTTCAAGGGGGAATACAACTAGCTTACTTTTCTGGGTTTAAGCTCGAACCTTGCAGTCTCATTCAGTTTTTTTCAGAGGTGTTGTGGTTGGCTCTTTGGCTCAGGGTGCTGGTATTCGAGATTTATGACAGGGACAGTATATTGACTAGTTTATTAGGGTGTGGTCCCTCGCCTGCTCCCCTATTTTATTTTATCATTTCTTTATGTGACTGTTTGTTGACTCTCTTCCAGTATTAAACCAACGCCCGTCCACCCTGGGGTCTGCTGTTTATGGTTGCTAGGAACTTTTACTCGTGCCCATCCTTGTCTGCTATGCGAGCCCCTTTTATCATCCGTGTATATTTTGTAGGCTATATCGATTTTTTTTATGTTTCTGATCATATTTCCGCTTTAATATTATAAACTTCTTGTCTCGTATTTTTCATAGTAAATCACTTTTTTAATATCATATCTACATATTTTCATGTCATAAGTGTTGTATTTATAAGTAGCATATTTTTTGGTTTCTTAATCTTCCTGGGTTTTCATATCATAACTATATTCTATTTTCTTATTATAAGTATTATATTTTAAGTATATCTTTTTTTTATTCTCTTTTGTATTATTTATTTTGCATAGTTTATCTAACTTCATATACATTTTGGTTCATAACATTTTTATATTTTATTTCTATATTCTTCACATTGTGTAAGGTATGTCTTTTCATATTGTTTTGTCTAATAAAAATATAGTTTATTTCATTATATTCTTATATGTTTTTTCAGTGTCCTAGGGGTATATGTCTTTTTCTCTCTGGGTTGGTGAGGGGGGCTAATCTGTCCTAAATTGTTTTTCTTTATATCCCCCCCCCCCCTGCTCATCCTCTTTCATCTTCCAGAAGCAGAGCGCGTTCGTGATCTGTTGAAATGGCCTTATTTCATTTTTATTAATACGATTTGGCCTTTTTTGCATTATTTTCCTTAAAATAAGGGTCATTTTTTTCCAAACAAAAATACAACTCAATGTTTTTACTGTAAATTTGGACACAATGAACAAATAGGTTATGTTAAAAAACAGGATGACAGTAAAAAAATACTATTTTGTAATTTATATAGAAAGAGAGGTGACAATGAAATAAATTGCTGGCATAATCACAATAAAAGTTTTTCAAATAAAAAGTTTTAATCCTAAATCAAAGACAGTTGATTTTGATCAAACTAAAGTAAATCTTTAAACATGTGATGGATTGTTTGTATGAGCGACATGCAGGCCCTAAATGTACAAATTTCAGCTTACAGTTTACCAATATATTTTAATAACTATAAATATTCTTTGAATAGTAATATAAATAAACATTCTTTGAAAATCAAAGTGAATAACATATATGAGATTACCCTGATATATATAGTGGCTCTGACTGTTGCATTGTGGGTGATAAGTTAGCTAACCATTTTAAAAAGATGAAATTACTATGTAATACATGGAGTAGAAATACAAGGGGGTTAACTTTAGCCATTAGAAGGGCAATGCAACCCACCAGTATCTATGCAATGTCAATCTCATTACATAATATTAGAAAAGTTATTCATGTTATTTATATTAAAAATTTTAAGTGTAGCCTAATTTTAGAGATAAACTTTATAGAAAAGTTTAGGTTAGTAATTGATATTAATAAAAAAATAATTACTACCACTTTTATTAAAAATAAATTTTTTAGGTTAATTTACTTTCAGGGAAATACAATGTACTCAATAAAATTGTTTCAACTGACCTGACATATAACAGGACAAAGACTGATTTTAGGCAAAATGGTATAGATCTCTTCAAACATTTATACTATAGTGAAACAGAGGCACCACAAACTGTAACAGAATCTAATCATTCAGCTATTCCAACTGAAATCTCCAAAATAATCAATAGATTTCAAAGTCTTTTTAGCAATCAACCTGGTGTAACTAATGCTAAGTAGCACTACATTAATCTTGAAGATAAAAGGCCTATCAATCTTAGGCCTTATTCAAGTCCTGCTAAAGATTAGTTGGAGAAATGTTGGAAAACTAAATTATTAGAGAAAATTACAGCACAAATGCCTCCCTTGTAGTCTTAGTGGAAAATAAAGACAGCACTGCAACTAACAAAAACTACCGTTTTTGTGTGGATTACAGGAAGCTGAATGGTATAACTGTAAAGGAATCATACGTGTTGCCTAGAATAGACGACTGTTTAGAATTTCTAGCAAACAAATATTTTTGTCTGTTCTAGATGCAAGGTCCGGATATTGGAACATAAAAATAAATCCAGATGACATTTATAAGATAGCTTTTATCATGCATAATAGCAAATATGAGTTATTGCGTATGCCATTCAGTCTATGCAATGCCCCATGTACCTTTATGCCTGCTATGAATAATGTTTTAAGGCACTTAATTAATAAATGTTATGTAATATACTTAGATGACATTATAGTTGACAGTCTAACAATTGAGCAACATAGAATTGACTTAGAAAACACTTTCTCAGCTTTGAAACAATCTTGGTTTACACTAAATAGACAAAAGTGTCATTTTTGTGTAAATTAATTAGTCATTTTTGGTCATCTAGTAACTCCACAAGGGATTATCCCTAACCCTAAAAAATTGCAGCTATTTCTAAATATCCACCCCTTGCCTCCAGAAAAGATGTTGAAATATTTATGGGCCTGGCCGGTTACTACAGGCGCTTCATTCCACATTTTGTAATCATTGCAAAACCTTTAACTAATCTTTTTAAAAAAGATACAACATTTATATGCTCCAAAATATGTGTTCAATATTTTCAATAAATTAACTGAACAACCAATTTTGCAGTACCCAGACTACTCTAAACCTTTCATCTTAACTACTGATGCGAGTAACGTAGGCTTAAGTGCTATATTGGCACAACCAAGTAAAATTAAAAATAAAAATGTAGTAATAGCCTATGAAAGTAGATCATTAAGTGATATAGAGCAAAAGTACTTGACATCAGAAAAAGAGTCTGGGAATTATTTTTGGAATTGAACATTTTCAGACATATTTAGAGGGCATGAAGTTTACTGTTGTAACCAACCACAATGCACTGTGTTGGTTGAAATCCATTAAGGATCCACATGGAAGACTAGGTAATTGGAGTCTTTGATTCCAGAATTTAGATTATAAGGTAGTGCACCAGCCTGGAAAATAAAATAACGTGACTGATGCATTATCTCGTGCCCCTCTGCCTTTGTTTGATAATCTGGATGAGGGAAATAATTTATTAATGATCACTAGAACTCCAATATCTAGTATTAATACAAATTCAAATATTAATACTTCAAATGCAAGTATTAATATGACAAATTGAAGTATTAATACTTGCTATTTAGAAAATAAATTTAAAAAGTTAGAGTGACTACAAGGTGAAGACAGGGATATTAGTATTTTAATCAAATTAAAAAATGATATCCCTGTAATCATAAAAAATAACACACTAATTAATTTTTTTGACACAAATAAGGATAATTTAATATTAGTTAATAATGTTTTGTATTTGCAAAAGCAAAATAGGTAAGGTTATTAACTAATAAAAGAAAATTTACTCTTCTTTTACCTGAATGACAAGTGGAAAAGGTACTGAAGTCATTCTATGACTCTACGTTGGGAGGCCACATGGGCATCAGCAAAACTCTAAGCTGGATTAAAAACTGGTACTTTTCCATTAAACAGTATGTACATAGTTGTACCCCTTGCCAACTTGTTAAATCGCAGTAGAAAACCTATCAAAACTATGCAATCTCTCTATGCGATGAGGCCAATGCAATGTCTAGCATTAGATTTCATTGGACCTCTATCTCACACTGTGGGGGGGGGGGGGTCATAAATATGTAATCATATTTATCGACCTCTTCAAAAAATGGATAGAAGCATTCTTGATTAGGAAGCTACGCAAAAAAGCAGCAGGTAAACTACTTGAAGTGGTATACTATCATGGTGTACCCCAAACTGTAATAATGGATAGAGGCACCCAATTCACAATTAACATGTTTAATGATGCCCTGTTCTATTTCAACATTGTATATAACAAGTGCAGTATCCATCATCCAGAGGCAAACCAGGCAGAGAGAGCAATCCAGACCGTAAAGTCATTAATTAAATGTTATTTGGAAGGACGCCATAATACCTGAGACCAATATTTATATGAAATACTTTTTGCTATACACAGCACTCTACTATAGATCACCGGTGATTCACCCTGTTACATTGTCTATGGGCGAGATCTTGATTTCCCCATAGACAATGAATTTATTTTTTCCAGATGACATCAAAGAGGATGCCATTAACTTTGACCGTGTCAGCATGGTGGAAAGAATTGGCATGCAAAGTATTATTAGTAGAGAAGAAGTTATTCTTTCTGGATTGGTGACCTGGTCAAGGTCATCGACTTCACTCCATCATCTGGACCTAAAAAAATAGCGGCCAAACTAAGTCCCAGGTTTAGGTGGCCCTTCCGCATTGAGTTTTGTACATAATAATAATGTGTTTGGAATTCGTCACTCCAACAAATAGAGCCGTACTTTACATGGAAATCTGTTCCTTTTACTTCTTAAAATTCTAGCATAGGAGACTCAACTATAGAAAGGATGTTCGGCCCAACTTGCTCGGCTGAATTATCCCTCCATATAATTCAAATTTAAAAGTAAAAAAAAAAAACATTTTTTCTAAATTATAATTTTTTCCCCTTATTCTTAAAATGTTGTCTCCGTGCTAGAATACACATTGTTATATTAAACCATTTTTCATCTATTTTTCAGAAAAAATACTTTGCCTTGATGACACCGCAGGATGGTCCAGACTGTTCAAGGAGTCAAATTATACAGTGTACCTAAAGTGGCCTAGCCCACTTGTATACCATAGCACTGTAAGTAAGCATGACTAGGGGATCCAGGACACTTGGTGCACATGGGGTCCTAAATGTGGTGTACTAGGTTGGCCTACCCTACAACAGTGTGGATTATCTGCGGTCCATCAAATGGAATTTTTTTTTTTAATATAATGTAGTTATAAATATATAAGGGAAAAATTTAGAAGTGTTACGATAATGAGTACTCAAGGTTTTTTTTTTAAGTGAAAAAATATATATTAAAAATCCATCCATGGTTAACAGAGGAATTAAAGCTAGCATATTTATGAATTACTTATTTATTATGAAATTATGGTACCGTACCGATACAAAAAATACAAAAAATTAGAAAGAAAAATAACTATTTACTTAAATCATAATGTACAATATTGAAGAAATTATTGTTTTTCTATATTATTTATTTATTTAATAGAATATTCTATATTTACAATTTATGCATAAAATATGATCATGATCACTAGAGACTGTATATGGATCTCAATGCATTATGAATAATAGTTAGTGTTTTTTTAAATTAGTCCTATGTTGTACTTGAGTAACATAACAGTCTAAAACAGTCATAAATTATATTTTGGATATATCCTAGAAATCATCTTATAAAAATAAATAATAATAAAAAAAAAATCATAAAAACAAAATACAAAAATATATCTTACAAAATATTTTTTTTTAAATTTTTTTGTTTTCTCCATAGGGGAGAGAAATATAATGAACACATATAATAATTTATTAAAGAAAATGATTTAAGATTGTTTATTTATAAATATTATTTTTATTTTAGAGTATGCCATGCTTGCTAATAGTAGATGTTTCATTTGTTTACTCTACTGTGGAAATTGTTATGCAATTAAAGATTTATTTATTTACCCTACTGAATTACTCATTGTTTTCTTCCACCCTTTATTTCATGTTCATTATTGGTTCATATTCTCTGTGTGAAACATCTGAGGAATTGCGTAAAGTGTCAGCTCGGCCATTACAATATATATATAAAAATGGGGAAAAATGCAGTATATCAGTCTCTATTGTACATTTAATAAAAATGAAAACATTTTTGTTCATTTCCGTTTTGATCATATTTTATAGTTTAACCTAAATTATGAATCAGGAATTCTCACAGAATTCTTCTAATATTTTTACATTCCAATATTTTATCAGTGTTATACAAGAATGTAAATTTAATATTTATTTGCATTGTATTTTATTTCAAATTTCTTGTTGGTTATTAGTATTGTTTGAGATCTACAATAATTTCTCTTTCAGCCTGCATTGATGAACTTCTGTAATTAATTACTTTCTTCCCAATTTTTTATTAAAAATTATTATAATTGATTTTTTTTGTTTATTTCATCTAATTTTATGGTAATTCATATTTTGACAAAAAAAATATTATGAAATTGTATGGGTACTACACGGATGAGTTAAATGATGACCTTTAGCCCATTAGTATTTGAGTACATAAAATCATACAAATTTTATGAGAGAAGTTGATGGCCATTTTGAATTCAAATCAGACATACTGTACTTTCATCATTTATTTAATATTTTGAGTGTTTTAAAAACTATTAATTTTGTTCTTTTTAATCTAAGCCGTAAATAGCCCACTCTCTGGAATAGTAATATTTTTATCATATTTGTGATGTTTATAGCAGCCTACTTTCTGAATTATTTCATATTTGTCATATATAAATCCTATTTAAAATTATTTAGAAAATTTATAGTGGATTTAATTGTTTTTGTAAAGTAGGCCTATTGCAAATTTAATTTATTTGTTCATTCCATGGATCCCCATTGTTAACATAATTACTTCAAACAAAAGGAAGGACTTTCTATATATTATCTCCAAACCTTGCTAACCTGGTCAACACATCAGGAGTTTGTATAATTTGACCACCCATCATATTTCTATAAATTTTGACTGTTCCTTTTTACAGAACTTCAAAGTTTAATTCAACTTAATTTCAAATGGACATTTACTTATTTCAAATTAAAAACAAACCTGTTTCATTTCAAAATGTAATAAATGAAAAATGAGGATTCTTCACTCTTATTTGGGTTCTACAATAGAGAATTATTTTTTGACCTAAGTCTTGATTATAGAGAGGACTTGAAATTTTCAATCTATTCACGATAGACAAAGATGAATTTCTGCTTTGGTTATCCACAATTTAAGCCTATTGGGGTGAAAAAATTCAAAAGAGACTGAAGATAGTGTGTTCTTCTTCTTGTCAAAATAGGACCTGAACCCAGAGTGGAATATAAGAAAGTTTATCCAACACAAAAGGAGAGTAAACTATAATATAATATTTTGCTGTATCAAATTTTAATAAAAGTCTTGAAAATTAAAATCATTGAACATTAACTGCAATCATTAAACCAGAAGTAACACTCTTCAAAACTTTTATCCTAACCATGTTATTTTTGTGCTGGAACCACCTTCTTTTTACTTCAACTAGTCTTTTCATACAGATATCCAACATTCGTCACAGACATGCCAACTGCCAAATCTCATCATTATTTGTATGGACTTTTTAGTTTTTCCGTCACCTAATAATAATCTTCTGGATGCTGTGTTCATCATGTTTGAAAAGTAGATGTCTCACCAGTAACTGTAAGTTTTTTTTTTTTTTTGTAAAGTCAGAGAGAGGATAAATGGCCTATATTTTTTAATCCTATGTTAGGCAAGGTTATATATATNTTTTATTTAGTTAGGCAAAATGAATCATTATGCTACAACTTTTTTTTTCTTTCTTTAAGTTTTTTTATATATAAATGTTTTACTGGTGCTTTTGGCGATTCCTTCAATTCCCCTTCCTTTAACTTAGACTATTTTCTGCATAGCAAACTTGTCAACATGGATTACTACAAAAACAGCCAATCATGTATGGCAATGTTGGAACATTATTTATTTGCACTGGATGGATCAGCAGTATTATTTTTTTGTTTACATTTTTAACCTTCATGCCAATTCTGAACCCTACTGCAATTAGTTGAAATAATAGCTATATTCCAAACCCTCATCTAAATGAATAAATAGAATAATTTCTGCATTATTTTTACAGCTCTATTGTTAACCAATCAATTTAGTTTCTGAGGTAATCTGTGCAGATAACTTTTTTTTACATGGATACTATAATATAAAGTTGTAAAGCAGCAAGTATCTTTCAGATTTTTCAGTCATCGGAAATCATAATTCCAGATGACTGAAAATCTGAAAGACACTTGCTACATAGCAGTATAGTATCTGCCTAGCAAACTTATCTACATGGATTACCCAGAAACAATTGTTGATTGATTAAAGGTTGTTTCTTTAATTTCTTTCAAAAGGATTAAAGGACAAAATAAGAAAAGTGACATTAAAGACCCAAGTTTTATCCGGACATTTGGACAGAAGATACAGAAAAGTAATTTTCATATACAGTAAAAGAAGATGAAAACTTAGAAAAAAAAATACATCTGTGACTAAGAATTAACATTAGAGGTCAAAGGAAGACAAGAAATACGGATAATAAAAAAGCATTTAAAATAGCCTACTCACTCATTATCTTTAAACATAACAAAATGAAGATGATGGGATATAATTTTCTGCTCTTTCAATGTCTTTAACTCTTTCCACGCCACACTAAAATTGCATTGATTGCATTCTTTTAAATCCCCTGATTTTAATTTTAGTTCTTTTTAAAAAATCATTTGTTATGATTAAATACAAATATATTTTAGTCCCTTTGAACATAAATTTTACTAATTTGAAGCTTTTTGAGGCTAACAATGATTGTTAATTTGATGAATTGTAAAGAAAAAATGTCTACATATTACCGTCAGTGGAGTGGTAAGGGTTAAATGAGTTACTTCTAGCTTACATGACTAAGATTCAAACTCAACTTTAGTTAAGATTTACAAAATTTGGTAATTGTAGTATTTCTTATGATAATGATGGAAACCCAAAAAGATTCACATAATGTAGTAACTTAGTTATTACTAATGGTACAAAGTAAACTAAAATTATTATATAGAAAATATTTAAGAAAAAATAAAGCTTTTGAAAGTTATTAGTAAAATATTACAATGGAGAAATACAAATGATTGTAATAAATTACAAAAAAAAAAAAGTTAAAAAAAAAAAAGCATAGAACCTTATTCTTTAACATTTTCCTATTTCATGCAAGAGGATTATTATCATTATTAATTTTATTATTCATTTAATATTGATTGTATAAATGAAGAATATTATTAATTTCATATAATATGAAATTAAATACATATTCATATAATGACTTAAATAACTTGATTCATAAAAGAAATTAGTGGTGATTAGGCTATTCTTCCATGAAATGGAAAAATGTTAAGATAATTGTCTGTAATTTAAGAGTTTTAAAAGAAATAATGCTATTATTGTTAGCAATAAAATAATAAAATTGTCATTTTCATTTTAAGTGCCTTTGTTTATAAAGGAAATAAACCATATATTCTGACAAAGCAACAGGAAAACTGTTCAAATAATATGACCCTCTCCCTCCCATCGAGTATTTTAACAACCCCGTTAGAATAAACAGAAGACGTTTCCTGTTAACTTAATTGTACAAAGATGAGGAGAAAACAACTATAATTAGAATCATTTAATTAGACAATTATTCTCACTTTAATACCTGCAAAACTATCATGAAAAACATCATATTATTATTGAATTATAGTTACATTTAATGCAGCATTACAGTACAGATCATAATTCATAATAATTTCTATAGGTTTCGTTAAATAAAGTTTAAAATTGTATAAAATGACACAAATAAAGCAATTAGGCTAATACAACAATGTTATTTCCACATATTTTGCAGGTAAGAATTTAAAATTATGTGCATTATGTATAATGTCTATAATAAAATGATATAGACTACAAATAATACACAGTGATAAAGGATAATGAAGGCGAGATGGATTTCTGAAAGATCAATATTCGATTACAATAGAGAATGACAGTAAAATTTAACAATGTTTACCTATAAAAGTTAAACTTCTTTTAAACTAAACAATTCTTTCCAAAACTAAAAAAAAAGGTTGTGAAGAACTTGCTAGAAAATTAACATAATCTATTTATATTTAGAAATTGTTTAAAATAATAAATCTATTATCATTAAAATATTGTGCAGTCTATATATCATTCCAATTATGGTTATATGAGATTCAAAATACAGCTCTGTAAAAAAAAACACATTACTTTCTGGGTTCACATTCCATCACATTCAGCACTTTTATGTCCTATACCTTAATATATTATTTGAATCTCCAATTTTCTATATTAAGCTCCTGGTGTGTTAAAATATAAAATTAATTATTATAACATATTAAAAGCTGAGAAGTAAAAATTAATATATACTAAGGTGGGATTTGAACCCACAAGCCGGCAAATGGCTTTTAAATCCCAGATTAGGACATTTTTTTTAAAAAAGATTTTTTTTTTCAGAAATGGATGGCTTAGATATGGTTATCCAAAAACATATGAAGAAGTCATAATTGCCTATAGACCTGATTTCTGTGGAACCTCACTTCATTGAAAGATTAAACTTTTTCTGAAGTTTTTCCATCTGTTAAGAAAATTGAAGAACTGTGGCAAAAGCCATCCATATCTACATTGTCACATAAAAGAATACCAATACTGCAAATTATCCATGTATAATGATAAGTACAGTAATCTAATAAAACTTACAAAAGAAGTTCTTGCAATATAAACTTTGTTTTGAAGCTACAAAAATTTAGAGTTGATAATACATTGAAGATGTTTGATAATGGTAAATGCCAATGCAGTGATATTCCATCATGACATTGTGAGAAGGATAACAAAGTACCAATTTAAGAACATGAATTTCTCCAATACCAGAGGAGCACTAGAAATTAGTTTTTTTGGTTATGTTGATTTAAAAGACTGAAACTCAAGAGAAAAGAGGAAGTTTAACCAGTAAGAAAGTCCCTATCAGATTAGAGATAAGAATCCCAGAATCAGAAACCAAGGCATTAGCATGAAGCAGATGCAAGAGGAAACATCTATTCTGAGATATCAAATAATGCTACTGAATCATCAGATGATCCCCAAAGGTGAGGAAATGAATCCATTCCATTATCATCAGCTACATCCCCAAAGATGTGACTACAGATATATACCTTAGCCATTCTGTGTTTCAAGATTTTTGGAATAATTTCTAAAGAAAACATCAGTAAGTTATTGGTCAGAGCAAAGTCAGAAGGAAAACATCAGTAAGTTATTGGTCAGAGCAAAGTCAGATGAAAAACATCAGTAAGTTATTAATCAGAGCAAAGTCAGATGAAAACATCAGTAAGTTATTGGTCAGAACAAAGTCAGATGGAAAACATCAGTAAGTTATTG